>JAGFPH010002528.1:171196-190770 GCA_018207615.1 Philaenus spumarius | reverse complement strand
CCAAAATCTGCTGTTCCTTGGATAGTTTTTAATTACTGTTAAAAAACAAACTAATTTATACTGTTTTAGCACGTTGGAATTAGAATAAATTGGGTCTGATTTAACAATTTATTTTGTCAAAAAAAAAAGGTAAACTTGGCAAAGATGGATAAATTCTAATAGTCAATTTTGTAATATAGGCCTGGCTCATTTCTGAAACATAGTATTGAGGTTTATGCTAATCCTGCAATAATTTTTACTATATTTAGGCCTGGTTTCAAAACTTCAGTTGACAGAAGATAGTAGAACTGGGACTAAAATCGTAATGAAAGCCTCTCACGTTTGTAAAGCATGTATTTGAGGTTATAATTAATCTTGTTAATATATTTAAGCCTGGTTTCATAATTTTACAAATCTATGTACAAACGAGCCAAAGATTAACGAGATTCTTTAGCGAATTTTCCAACCGTGAGCGAAGCGAAGCGTCCAGGGGCAGAGCCCCTAGTTGATAGTTTAAATGATTTAGAAGTTATTCATTTTTTTTTATTATAGTAAATAAATTAATAATCGAATATGATTATATTTTATACGAAGATGTACGAATGTTTCTGAAGTTAAACGAATCTACTCTTGTATTTGTATAAACAAATAAATTATATTGATGATAAAAGGTTATAACTATTGAAGTTGTAAACATAACCCCAAACTATAATCTACGCTGGGTTTTTGTATTACAGATGATGGGTGAAATCAGCTGTTTAGATGTAGAAATATTTATCTATTCTTTCAATTTGTATAAAAAAATATATTGATGATAAAAGATTGTATTTATATATGGTGTATAACCTCAAAGCAAATATTATAATGTATATTATAGCCTACATTATTTATTTAGCTCATACTTAAAAAACATCAACTTCACAAGACGTTATAATGATTGAAGTTGTAAACATAACCTCAACCTGTGATACACACTGGGTTTGTTTAAATAAACAGATGATGGGTGAAATCAGCTGTTGTATTAAATGTTACTCGCTTTTATAGGAGTTGATTTTCTTTATTTTCACTAGTAGAACACGTCCTGAACGTTTCTCCCTTTCTTCGTTAATCACCCTGTACAATGACAAACTGACCCACCAATAAACGTTTCCCGTATTAAGGTCACTGTAACTCAGTTAAAACAAAGCAACGCGGACTGACCCCTGAGGCAAACCCGTCTCAGTCTTTCAGCATGATAAAACTGCGCATGCCTGAATCCTTACTTTATCGTAAAAACCCGTACTATCGAAGTGCGAGATGAATACGTAATTAGTATCGACTAATTAGAACTCGGTTTAATTAAAGAGCTTATTTATTGCTCATTACGGGACTTGTATTCTGTTTTTTGGCAACAAAATGTATTTTGATCATTTATAATCTACAGAGGACGATGTAGCCTCAACGGGGACTGGCTTATAAGTGTCACAGTTATTATACGACACTGTCAACTATCAAAAATCAAAGACTGGTATTTATTGACGAACCGTAAAATACATGACGTCATAACTTATAGAGGAACTTATGACGTCATAAGTCGGGTAAAAATTACTGAATATTTCAGAGTTGACCGTGGCTCTCCAGGTGGCTGAGCTGTACACTGCTAGAGTTTGTTGTGGTTTCATTCTTCCGCTAGCAAATATAGTGCAGCTTTATAAAGACGAACAGAAGTAACCCTGAAAATATACATAGGCAGCCATTTTAATTCAAATATATGGAAACGTTGGCCTAAACTAACTTCAAGTCTTCTTTTCGTAATTTATTCCAACAGCAGCGCGGGACAAAATGCAAAAATAGTTTACTTTTTCTACGTATCTTGTAAGAAATATGTAGAAATTTTAACTCTCTAGTTTAAGGAAAGTATAGCAATTAATATTTATTATTTTAGGGGTTGTTTCAACACTTGAATCAAAATTAATTTTAGCCTATTTTACTCAGGGATAGTGTAGCTTTTACTTTCTCACTATACTGTAGTACCCTATAGAGTGATCGCAAAAAAAATTGATTTTTGATTTTTGTGGAAATATCGTTTTTGGGAATTCCTGAGTCCAAAAAAGTGGTTTTACAAAATGCTGTCTGTATGTCTGTCTGTATGTATACAAAGCTAGAGAGAAAACTATTCGACCGATTTTGAACAAATTTGCACCAAACATGTCAATTAGAAGGTTTTGAAACATTTTGAAAAACAACCCTCTTTTTGGCAAAAAAAAACACAAAAAAATCGGTTTTTTTTTCAAAACCTTTTTTCGTGCATCTATAAAGGACTAATTTACGAGTTTGGTGCAAATTTGTTCGAAATCAATCGAATTGTTTTCTCTCTAGCTAATAATAATAATATTTATTAGTTAATGCTCTTCTTTACCTTAAAGAAAACTCCCGAGTGTACAGTATGATTTTAATACAAAAGGTCTGACTGAAGCCGCAAAATCGTTGAAACATGCATTCGTAATAACGTGTTTCGGATTCTATTTATAAATTCATAATCTGGGAAACGACTTTAAATTATAAAGAAGGCTTTATATTTATTACGTGTTAGCTTAAAATAGGCCTATGGATATTATTGTTTAACACTCCCAAAAAATATGTAAAAAATAATCGATTTTTACGCAGTTAAACTGTTGATTAAAATGACTTGCCGTCGATTTCTTTCAATTATGAGATATAAGACAAAAGCACAAAGTCTTTAAGAACAATTTTAGATGTTTCACAACTTTTTAGGTTGAAAAAAGCCGTCCGAAACACGTTAGTACGAAGTGCATATTTTTGCTGTTTTACGCAAGGTATAGAAGACCCTTAATCTCCTACTTTAATATCACCTCTCCTACCCCACCTGCAATTATGAAGTCACAGTCAACCTGTTTAATAATTTAAATATGTTTGTGAAAAAGTGTGTGCCAGTTTCTGGTACCGATTATTATTAGTAAAACTATTTTTTTCAATCGGTTCAGTAGTTCCAGAGATTACCCCCTACATGCAAACGAATAAATTTGACCTCTTTATAATATTATTATAGATCGATTACATCAGCTGTCGTGCTTCATAACTAACTAGGGGAAACCCCTGCGTGCTTCGCACGCCAACCCCGTTGGAACCTTCTACACACATAATCATGTTATGTTTTCTTTATAATAAAGGTGTAGGATTAATAATAACCCCAAAGCTAAGATGGTAAATAGTTTTAAATGTTCAAATCAAATTATTGCATATATTTTATAACAGCAGTTATAATAAAGGTAAAAAGAACCCGGTCAAGTCTACACTTTAGTAAAAACCTAACCTAAAAGTTAGAAATACATTACAAATAATTGCTTTAAAGTTTGAATCAGCTGTTAATGGAAATATTAGAGGGAACAGCTGTTTTAACTGTTATTTTATTCAATTGGTTGCTACTGTAATGAATGTAAATACATTCGAAAAATATGTGTCGGTTCATCAGTCTAGGTCTAACCAAAGAATTTTTTCCGTCTAAATTTAGAAATATTGAAATAAAAAGTGTTTTTATCAAAATGAATTCTAGCCTATGTTACTCAGGGATAGTGTAGCTTTTTTTAGTAAAACTATTTTTTTCAATCGGTTCAGTAATAAAAGAGATTACCCAATACATACAAACAAATTTTACCACCTTATAATATTAGCATGGAAAAATAACAGAAAAAACCGAGCTTCACTGCGGTAAGGACTTAACTAAGGTTGTATATAAGCCTAATTGTAGCTCGCTTCGCTCACCAGCCTCGTGGCAACTCCGGCGAAGCAAACGCCAACAGAATATTGTGCGCTATGATATTTTCAATTGACGAGGATTAATAGGAAGAAGTATTTTTTTATAGAAGAGAGTAAATTTCCAAGTTATAAAATATGACCAAAATATGATACGCAGTATTTCAAACAGTTCAAATAGGCCTAAAGAAGAATAAAGTCGGCATAATTTGAATAGAGATAGGTGTTCAAATTATGATATAGTAAACGTTTTTCCTTATTTTTGTTTGATATTACCTAACCTAATAAACTTTACCAGAAACTGGCACATACTTTCTCACAAACTTATGTTACTCAGGGATAGTGTAGCTTTTTATTGGTAAAACAATTTTTGAATCGGTCCAGTAGTTCCAGAGATTACCCCCCCTACATACAAACAAACAAACCGTAGCTCTTTTTAATATTAGTACAGATTATAATATCAGCTGTTTTACTTTAATGTACCGCACAACAGTAGAAATGATATAGGTGAAATGTTTTAAAACGACAACATACTAAGCCGGTCCTAACCTTGAGTGTGCAGTAAATTTAATCTCCTTTCAGAGAGTACGATATGCATAACCAAACGGCAGCTGCGTTATAATTGTTTGGATCGCAATTTACTAAACAAGGACACACACGGATACACCAAACAGTCGCTCACTTCTCATTAAACTGACGATAAAGCCGCGGCCGCGATTGCGCAGACGCAGTACTTCCAAAAATGTCAGCCGAGGAATGCAAGGCCTTTTAAATCTCGTATTTAATTCTGCCGACTTTATTGCGCTTGAAATTTAACGACAATCCCCGAAGCGTACGAACTGAGCCGAGTGTAGTCGGCAAGTGGGCCGGTGGATTCAATTGCATTTCGCTAATTGCGGTCGTATGTCATGCGTTGCACCTGCGCGTGGGTTACTGGCTGGCGGGCGGAGTTTAAAGAGCAAGACAAAACTTCGGGGTGTTATTAGCGAATTCCCGTAGGAAAGACGAGCATTGCGGCGACCTTTATGGTGAGACCTAATGTCGGGAGTAGTAAATGTGCACCGAACACGGTCCCCAATCACTTTGTGTTATTAAAAATTGTATTTAAAGGTGTTCAGAAAAAAGGTTGGAAGAATTCAGAGTGTGATTTCCCACATCAAAACAAGATGAAAGTTCCAATAAACATAGGTCCAAAAATGGTACGTTTTCTGTCCAGCCCCAATTTTTGTTTTTTGTTTTTTACAAAGTGACTCATATCTAGAGAAATGTTTGGCGTCCTATACCAACACCTTAAACACAACAATATTGTATGTACATATGCTGTTATTATCTTTAACTTAGCTATTATGCTTCATCCGATTGTTTTGACAGTTAAACTATCCGATAGGGACTACGAAAAAGCTGTCTTGACATTTTTGTTAAAATGTAGACCTACTGTTTTCGAGTATTTTAGGTTTGTCATTTTCAAATAGCCGCCATTTTGAAATGTATAATTGTATATAATCGTTTATTTTTCAAAAGATAGATCATATTTAGGTTAAACTGCATGCCAAGTTTGAGCTCAAACAGTCAAACCCTTCTCTAGAAAAAATAACGGTTAGACATAAAATGGAGTATTTTTATCGACCAATGTTTATTGGAACTTTCCTCTTGTTTTCATGTGGGAAATCACACTGAATTATTGGAAACCTTTTTCTGAACACCATGTATGTATATACAGGGTTGTTTCTTTAAGTGGGCCACCATTGTGATCCCAGAAAGTATTAATTTTACAGCAAACTTTAAGACAGCAGTTATAATAAGGTTAATAGAACCAGCAAGGATCAGGTATACACTTTAATAAAAACCTAACCTAAAAGTTAGAAATACAAATAGTTGCTTCAATGTTTGAAATCAGCTGTTAATGGAAATATTGGAGCCAACAGCTGAATCTAATATTTTATTCAATTGACTGCTATGGTAATAAAAGTAAATACACGTGTTGGTTCCTCAGTCTAGGCCTAACCTAAAATTTTTTCCGACTAAATTTACAAATATTTAAATAAAACATATTTTTATAAAAATGAATTATGGCCCATGGTACTCAGGGATAGTGTAGCCTTTTATCAGTAAAACTATTTTTTCAATCGGTCCAGTAGTTCCAGATATTATCCCCTACATACAAACAAACAAACAAATTTTACCTCTTTATAATATTAGTATAGGTATATGCAACAAATTAATAACCTGCTTTGATGTTATGATAACAATATCATTTTCCAGAAATTTGATTGTCCATTACTTTGAAAAGAAGCAAGGTACTAAGCTCTAGTTTGCGCCCTTCTGTGTCTCTTTTAATAAGCTTTCCAATGGTGTATTACATGAACCCCCCTACCCCCCTCAAGTCCCCCAAAGTCATAAAGGTTCAGATATGTCGAAAAATTTGTCCTGTTATGCAACACAAGGTAATATACACACTTTTGTTGACTTATTTTCAGTAAAAAATAGTAAATTTAGTTAAAAAAACGTTTATGAACACTCTGTTATATACTGATTCCCATCACACTTTATCCATTCTTTGGACTGATAAAATGTATAGATTTTCCAATATATTCTGTAAATAAGGGTATTGCAACCTAATATTTTCTTTTAGGTGACCCGCCTTTATGAACTGTTCTATATTTGCAAGCGGAAGAATGAAGCGCTACTCAAACCCAAAGCTCGTAGCGTAGAGTTCAGCCACTTGGAGTTAGTTAAAGGAACTTTGCGAACACTCTGTATATCCTAATGTATTGGTCGAAAAAAAGCACTATGCGAAACTATAAGGGGAACTTTTCACAAAATTTAAAATTTCGATTTTTTGTTTTTATAATTGAGTTTTTTGTTTACTGTTCAAAGTCCTTATTGAGCATAAACTCTGCCATGGTTTAAGTCCTTAATTCCAGGTAGTTATTTGTAATCTTGAATTTTGTTACCCGTGCCATACAATGCCTTCGAAGAGACATTGGGTTGGACGTTCATTATGAAAATTTGTATTGTATTTGAAGGCTTTATGATTTCGTTAGCATTCATATATTTCCATTGATGATGGACTAAAACATCACAAAAACGCGTAATTGTTGTAATGAGAAAAAAGAGGCATTTTAAAATCAACCAATCACAGCACAGCACTCTGCATTGGGGACCACACACGACACGCTCCGGGGAAGTTTCCGCCCATCGCTACGAATCTCCTCACTTTTACGAAAACTCTGATGAACCGTTTTTTAATTATTTTCGTGATTTAATATTCAAAATTCGGGACAAGCCTGCGCTGTTAATTCAGTTATTAAATTAGCCACGGCGCGGCGCGGTGGTCGGCGTTGCGTAATTATACTTGAGGCTCGCCGCCCAGGACGGTTTAGTACATTCGTGTGCTTAGTAGAGCTGGATTAAGAGACATCAGCTGCTTTATAACCGATACCGATACTGTCAAATATCTGTTACAAATACCGGTTACAAATAACTATTTGAATACTGGTTAAGGACAAATTGATATTTAGAAAAGAAAGAAGGCGCGGGACTGCGGACAGAAGTGAAAACTGTAATGAATATTATAAAGGTATCTTGACATTTTCTGTTAACATGTAAGGTTTTTAAGTAATTTCGGTTTGACATTTGCAAACAGCCGACATTTTAAAGTGCATGATTGGATATTTTTCTTAAGATAGATCATTGTTAGGTTAAACTTCAGGTCAAGTTTGAACTCAATCGGTGAAACCGTTCTCTACATATTAATTATTTAGTAAAAGAAACAAAATTTCTGATATTTGGAAAATGAAGCGTTTTTCGAAAAATATTATTCTTGATTTTCTCTTTATGTTGACCCATAGAACCATTTCCCTAAGTTTTTAACACTTGGTACTGACCACCCTGTATATATTTATATACAGGGTGTTCATAAAGTACCTTTAACACCTTTTATTATTTTTACTATTGAAAATATGTTACCAAAACTTTGTATATATCTTGTGTTGCATAACAGGAATTTTGTTTGTCATATCTGAACCTATATGATTTTGGGGGGCATGAGGGTGTTAGGGTGGGTAAACAGTTTCAGTCATAAAAGTAGGTCATGTAATAGGCTACAAAATTGAAAAGCTTATTAAAAGAGAAACACAATGGCACAAACTAAAGCTTAGTATTTTGCTTCGTTAATTGTTTGGACAATCAAAGTTCTGGAAAATTATATTTTTATCATAGCATCAAAGCAGGTTAATAATTTGTTAAATTAATAATAAGTAGGTTGTATGTTATTTTCCAGAATTTTGACTGACTCTAGTGGCCACATTTTACGGTCCAAATTTGGTACACACATTGGATTCTTAAGGGTCGGCTCTAGAAAAACAGAAAGCAACCTGCGACTCCCTATAGCGGCGGTAGGTTACTCGGACATTGTTCATCCTAAATCCATTTAAAACCCACAATTATTCAAATAGCGTTTTTTAAAAAATACCAAACTCTTGGGGACAAAATTCTTCATCCGAATGGATTGGTAATTTTTCGATATAATTAATAGTTACAACGTAAAAAATATTTAAAATCACCCTATAGCGGCGTTAGGTTACACGGACATTGCTCAGCCTAAATCCATTTAAAACCCGCAATTGTTCAAATAGCGTTAAAAAAATTACTAAAATCTTGGGGACGAAATTCTTCAGACGAATGGCTTGATAGTTTTTCGCTATAATTAACAGTTACGACGTAAAAAATATTTAAAATCACCCTATAGCGGCGATAGGTTACGCGGACATTGCTCAGCCTAAATCCATTTAAAACCCGCAATTGTTCAAATAGCGTTTTTTAAAAAATACCAAACTCTTGGGGACGAAATTCTTCATCCGAATGGCTTGGTAATTTTTCGCTATAATTAATAGTTACAACGTAAAAAATATTTAAAATCATCCTATAGCGGCGATAGGTTACGCGGACATTGCTCAGCCTAAAATCCATTTAAAACCCGCAATTGTTCAAATAGCGTTTTTTAAAAAATACCAAACTCTTAGGGACGAAATTCTTCATCCGAATGGCTTGGTAATTTTTCGCTATAATTAATAGTTACAACGTGAAAAATATTTAAAATCACCCTATATCGGCGGTAGGTTACGCGGACATTGCTCAGCCTAAATCCATTTAAAACCCGCAATTGTTCAAATAGCGTTTTTTAAAAAATACCAAACTCTTGGGAACGAAATTCTTCATCCGAATGGCTCGGTAATTTTTCGCTATAATTAATAGTTACAACGTAAAAAATATTTAAAATCATCCTATAGCAGCGATAGGTTACGCGGACATTGCTCAGCCTAAATCCATTTAAAACCCGCAATTGTTCAAATAGCGTTTTTTAAAAAATACCTAACTCTTGGGGACAAAATTCTTCATCCGAATGGCTTGGTAATTTTTCGCTATAATTAATAGTTACAACGTAAAAAATATTTAAAATCACCCTGTAGCGGCGATAGGTTACACGGACATTGCTCAGCCTAAATCCATTTAAAACCCGCAATTGTTCAAATAGCGTTTTTTTTAAAAATACCAAACTCTTGGGGACAAAATTCTTCAGGCGAATGGCTTGGTAGTTTTTCGGTATAATTAATAGTGACAACATAAAAAAATATTAAAAATCAATGTTTTAAATTGTTAATAAATATTAAACAAAATATTTTTCTTAATTTTTAAAAAGCCATTTGCATGCATATTGGCCATAGCTTTAAAATGACATATTGTTTATAATTCTCCGATCCAAAATAAAGGAAAAATTTGGATTTTAATTTAACATTGGTCTTATGGAGTGTCAGCCAACATGGCCGACAGCTAGAGCCGACCCTTAAGTCGCTCGGATGAGTTCGTAAGCTAATAAAATCCAACAAACGGGAGCACGGTTTTTGGCAGGAAGTTACTTGTTTTGGAGATTTTTCCTACTAGAGTTATACTTTTTTTTTATGTTATCGAGAAAAATAAATATAGGAGATTATTCTGCATATTTGGTTTTTTTACACGACCTTATATCCCGACCGCGACCCCCAATACCGTTGAAAACTTAAACTACCATGAAAGTAACCGGTATTTGTACCTCGCGTTTCTAGTTTGCCTGCTGTGAGCAAAGCGAAGGGTCGAGGTGCAAGCGCACCTTCAAGTGACCAATTAGTAGACCAATTTCCCAACTAGTTGGTTGAAACCGTAAAACATACAAATTTAACTTTGGAAATTCGCTCAACTCACGCCGGCGGTTCAGCCGTGATCGCATTATTTCTATACTGTATATCCTTTCTCTCCACCACCAATGCAATCTGCACACTTCATACTCCATTTCCGAAACGTATTTCAGACCCGACACAGGTGCTGCGCTGACATAAAATAATTTACCAAATTGCACAAGTGGTCGTTCTTTCGCAGGTGCTCCGTCAAAATCTATTAAATATTTGCATTTCCTGTCGACGCCGTTAATGCGTGGCCAATCTGAACGCGCTTTTTGTAATTTGTTTTCGGCTGGAGGAGGTGTTGCGGTTATGGGGTGTTTAATTTACGAGTTTACAGGGCAATTCGGAGCAAAATGATTTCATTTACCGTGGGACAATTGAGAGCGTAGCGAGTAAAAGAAACGTTATTTGAAAAAATCCTTAGGCTTAATATTATTAGCAAACAACTATTAAGGCTCGGCAGGGCTGAAAAACATTTCTTAGTTGACCGCAGCTCTCCAAGTAGCAGAGCAGTACATAACTAGCATTGATATGTGTGCGTTTCATTCTCCCGCTAGCAAATATAGGGCAGCTTCTTAAAGGCGGGAACTAGAGTGTTACAGACGTAACCATGACTGTACTGGAATGGGCATGCGTGACAATGTATGTGAGTATGTATTATTAAACACAGCTTTCTCTCACACATTCAAAATTAACTTATATATAATTTTACTAATGTTCCTCCGCGAGCAACAATTTGTTGTGATAACCACCAGAGTGCAGGCTAAACACTGGAGTAGTAGAGTTAGGGGCAGCCCAGTTGGCGGAACGCTCTACAACCCATTCCGCCTGCAAACTGCGTACTGTCCTGCATGGAGACATTGTTTCACAACCACTGCCTCTGAATATTCTTATAAAATTGTCTTTTACGATGTATATTTATACCTAATTTACCCATGAATAGTTTTATTCAACAAAAATTATATTTGCATAGTAGGATTTTAAAATTAGAACCCGTAAGATAAGGAATTAAAAAATGTCTTTAGTAATACCGAGTTATGAGCCTAATTCCGCAAAAGGGTAGTAGTTACCTTCCTGCTGGCAAAGCCAACTGGGCTGGCTCTTACTCTACAGTGATTAGTGCGGCCAAGTGAGGTCTTGTTTCCTATTGGCCGGCAGCCATGTTTAACCTAAGTTCTTATCTGTTTACATTCTACTAGGGGCTCTGCCCCTGGACGCTTCGCTTCTCTCGCAGTTGGAAAACTCTCTAAAGGCTCTTGCTAATCTTTGGCTCGTTTGTGCCTGGGTGAACGAGCATCGCTCAGTAATTTTAACATCTGGATTGTATCTATAATGTGTCTATTCGAATACTTAGTGACTTTAAAGGAGGTATAAAAAGAAGTTGTATCTATTCGCCTTCTAAGTGACTTGAAAGTTGGTATAAAAATAAGTTCAGTGTTTAAATTGTATGCTATTTTCTGAGTTTACGCGCGTTTTTGCAGACATAAGACCTAGCGCATTCGATTTCTGACGTCAAAAACCCTATATGCAAATTTTCATCAAAGTCGTTAGAGCTGTTTTCGAGATCCGCGACAGATACAAGAATTGCTCATTTAAAGTAATAGGATTTGTTATATATTTTTGCACGAATTAATATAATACACTTTTATAAGAAGAAACGCGATTTTTATTATTTAATTTCAATATATATATCTAACTGCAACAATTAAATCGCAAGTTTTCCCTTTATACTTCTCTTATAAAAGATAAAACAATATCAACAAAACAATATACAATATAAAACAATATACTGTACTAAAAGATAAAACAATATTCTTTACATTATACTTCTGAGCAGATGACATTACTGTATGGATAGGTAGGCTATAGAAATTCGACGCGTATATGCTTTCTCAATAAAGCAGATTTTTTCGTCATATATTATCGAAATTTATTGAAATTACTTTTATTTGAAAGGTAACTAAACTTTGAACGTGGTGAGCTTTTTACATTTTTTGATCTTTGCATTATTGAATAAGTCAAAAATCGCAAACTTTGACTTTGAGTTAAGTCGAAGTACAAATTTAGTTAAAACACAAATGTAAAAAAACTAAATGATATCCACATTCGACTGTCCTAACCTTTAAAATGTCACATTCAGGATACTTTTCTGATCATTATTACTCCAGTTTTATGGCAGTTGAAATTCAAGATGGTGGCTGGATTCTTCCGGGAATATTAATATTATTAGAAATAAGCTATTAAGGGAAATTTACGGTGAAAATGTTGTCAGAAAATGTTAAATATAGCATTACTCTATTGGCTGACAGTGTTGACAAACGTAAATGGTAATAAAAATAATGATTTATTTTGTTCCTCTATGTTGGCTACATGTACATGCTCGTTTTGCAATGCCAAACCATTTCGGTGCGTGTTGCAAGCATTTTTTTCAAAAACTCGCCAAATATAGTAATTAATTACACTCCAATCCAAAAATGTTCGTAGCTTTTTTGTAGAAAAAGGTTCAAAGAATTCATATAGGCCAGTAAAAAATTGATTGATGTAAAATTTACAAAGTTTTTAGCTCAAGAAACAAAAAATGTTCAGTAACGAAAAGAAAAAGTTCAACTTTGGCCTAGATAAAAAATAGTAGATATTTTTTGTATTTTTTTTCAAAATGTAAAAATGTTTTGTAATTTATACATATCAATATCAAATTTCTTATTTTGTAAACACCAGTTTTTATGTTCCTACTACAAGACTGCTAACAAAACTAGGCCTAGTTTGAATAGTAATTTAGGAATATATGCTTTGCCCCAAAATAAAATATTATTATATCAAAGTGTAGAGGATAAATAATAGAATTGTACTGTGTACTTGTAAACTGTTATTTCATAAACTTATTTCATATTGTTTTACTTGTATTCAAACGGATAAAACACTCACGCATTCAACCTATAAATAGCCTGCCGGCCTAGACAGTGTAGCGAAACCGTGAGAACTCCGCGTATTTTATTCAACAAATGTCTGTATTAAACACGACTGTACGAACAGAGTCGTAGCTGTAAATGTGGTTTACTTTACACGAAACGACAGGCCGAAGTTTCTCTACCAATCGATATAAACATATCTATACAAATGTATCGCATTGTAACAGATATATCGAATGCACCATGTGCATTTTCAACGGTTGAAAACTGTCCAATTGCAAGGGTTTACAGAAAACTTTACTTTTTCGAAACTATAAGAGTGACGTCTGATTGGAAGGCAGTTTTAGAAATTTCAAATCTTGGCGAATGCAAAGGTATCTTTATATTATTTTCAAAACGGTTACGTCGAGCGATATTGATCCTTAGAAAAGTGACGTATTTGTGTTAATTTCCTATTGCTTTCTCACTCGGCAGCAGTTGATTTAGAAAACTACAATTTTAAAACGATGATAACTTATGTAAATATACGTTTTAGAACAAATTTGTAAATACAAATATCAAAGTTTAAATCGTTTCCTTTCCAATGGTTTTTGTTTTGTTGTGATTAGATGATTTTTAGCGGGTGAAATATTCAATACAAGTATAGTTGTCAATTGAATAGTTTCAGACATTCGCCAAGCACTTTGACTGCTCAATAAAAGAAAGTCTATCACAAAAAATTCGATGTTGAGATTTTTGTGGAAGTATCCGTTTTGAGACCCCCTGACTAAAAAAAAGTGGTTTTTACAAAATACCTGTCTTTATGTATACAAAGCTAGAGAGAAAACTATTCAATCGATTTCGAACAAATTTGCACCAAACATGTCGATTAGGCCTGTATAGATGCACGAAAAAATGTTTTGAAAAACAACCCCCTTTATGGCCGAAAAATCAGTTATTATTTTTTTATAAAAAAAAAATGGCTCTAACGATTTTGATAAAATTTAGCTTATTTATAGCCCTTAATGTACAATACCATTATGCAAAAAGCCGCATCTTTCTTAAAATTCTCGTTCAGCTAATAATAATAATATTTATTAGTTACCTCCCTACTTCAATGTATCCCCTCTCATAATTTAATACAATTATGAAGTCACAGTGAATCTGTTTAACACGTTCACTGCTACGCAAATTTCGTATTTCCTATGCTAGGAACTGACCTTTTATGTTTTTTTATATTTATTGCCTAAATGAGTAGAAATCATTTTATTTTTTATTTTTGAACCTTTCTACGTAATAATCACTAATATTTTAAAGCGGACGCAGATGTTTATTGCGAAGCACGCAATGCACTGTGTATTGAAAACACTCCCAATACGATGGTTGGCGTGCAATGCACTGTGCGTCGGCCGCTTCTCATAGTGTTCAGTGTCAAGCTCACATGTGCGACCTTAGCAGTCAACGTTTTAACGACAATGTAGCCATCTTCAGTGACACACGCGCAACAAACTATAACCAACCTAAGAGTTGTTTAAATATGTTTGTGAGAAGGTATGTGCCAGTTTCTGGTACCGTTTATTCTTTGTAGTATAATGAAAAGTATCGTACGTAATTCGCCCGGTAAGTTTTTCAGTGCTTGCATGAAAATCTCGCACTCGGCTTCGCCTCGCGCGCGAACTATCATGAACGCACGGAAAACTTCTACTTACCGGAGTTGTGATGTAATCGTAATGAAGATTATTCGTATAGGTATATCCAGAGATGTAATCTGTTGCGAAAAAAAAAACAAAATGGCCGTTATATTTAAATGACGTTTTTATTATTTAGGTTCAACAATATTACCGCGCGACTTTTATTTCGTCCTGTACATTTCTACGACTCGTTCGGGTAAATTAAAAACAACGTAAGATCAAACCAAGATATATATTCGCCATCGCATCTGCATACCAGAACCGCATTACCACTTAATTAACTGTTTAATCGGTCGCAATAACGCAGCTGCGACCAATAACTTGAACCGAGTTATGTTTTCTTGCTGTTATTGTTTGTTTTATCAGATGGCGATGTTTACGCGGTACTAAGCGAGGCGGTTTATAGCGACAGGAAGAGTGGAGACCCACGCTGTAACAGCTGATCGCAATCAGGCGAATACTCGGACGAAATATTAAAAGAGTATTTTGTGTCCGTGTTAAGTTTTCCTTAATTAGGTTAAAGGTCGCGGTCGCAACGGACTCTTTTTATTGCCCTTCGAATTTGTATTCGTCTGTCTGGTAATGACATCAGTACAACAGGGGAAGTAGAATGGCCTACAGGTTGAAGACGTCGTCTGCTACAGTTGGAGCCTCAAAACCTAGGTATGTTCGATAAACATCGATATATCGAAAACATTTCGATGTATTATAATGGCACAAATGTGTTCATTGCATCGGTGTATCGAAAGATCCAAGAATTAAAGCATGTACAAAATTTGTTGTTATTTTTCTTCCAATTTTACTTTTTGTAAAATTATCATGTTGGCAACCCAAACAGCGTAGTAATAAATAATATTAGGGGCTCCGCCCCTGCTTGCTTCGCTCGCCAACCCCCGCGGCGCCCACGGTGAAACCAATGCAAACAATCGTGTACAGTACGATTTTTTTAACCGTGCCCTCGGCTCGGCTAGCGCACGGTGGGCTAGCGGTGTAGCGGGGAGGGATTGTAAAGGCAGTTCCACAAACTTCGAATAAACAAAAATGAATGAATAAAATTATTGAAATAAAAACTACTTGAATGAGTCATAGACTACTTGTCTCTTGTTCGAGTATTCGAATAATAATACTGTGGTGTGGTTAAGGTAAATAATGCCAAACACGACCTGGCGGCACGGCCCGGCCAGGTGTAGTTTTAATTGAAACGCACACATTATACCGCTGTACCGAGCAAACCGTAAGTCAAACGAAAAAATGTTTCAAATAAAATATTTAATTTGGACCTTTGTCTAAAACTTTCTCGCGAACACTTTGTCTCTAACCAACAAATAAAAAACTTTCCAGCGGTGTGAAAATTTCATGTCATTATTAAAGAACATTGTTGTAATATTGATTTTTTAAATATGAAATAGGTTTTGTAATTGATTTTCTTTTACATCATATGAATCGTATGGCTCTTATCTGAGTATCCGTGAAAGTTTCGTAATTTTACATCGCTTCTAAGTGTATTAAATGACAGTGTTATTGAAGCTCGGTTTTCGCTGTTTCACGCCGCTCGGCTCAGTTTTCGTGGAGTAGACGGAGCGATTTCTAACGTTATCATCCAGGTTAGTACATTGTGGCCGAGGGCACGGTTAAAAAAATCGTACTGTACTCTGTTGTTTCGCGGAAATTACGATTGATCTGTAGAAATTTAACAAGATAAAACACGTTGCAAAATAAGAGAGATCATCTATCACAAAATAGTATCGTGATGCACAAACTCATCCACCGAGTAGAAGGATCCAGGCAATAGAAATTGTCTAAGACTGTTTTTAAAAATCCTTTAGTTTGGTCAATTTGATAGTTTAGATCAATTCATTGGCTACAACTTTCCTTTCCCGCTGGAAGTTTGTTTATAACCCAAAAATAAAAAATTTCCTCGCTTAGTAACTTTTCCATGTCAGTCAGTGATAATTCTCAAATATTTTCAATTATTAAAATTCGAAATACCTGTTAAAATAAAAGTTTTTTATACCGTTAGAATTCGTACTTTATTTAGATTAAGAATGTGTAAGTTTTATTTTACTGAAGATTTTCCGTCGAGTTACAACAGCAAGTTAACGACAGTAGAGTTCCCGGCGATATGGCGTAAAATGGAGTGGGGGAAGGTCATTGACCTTGGGCCACGCCCCCTTTTTTTGGGTGTTTTTTTGGGTCTTTTTGGTTCCTAACCCAAGCCACGCCCCTTTTTTTTGGGTGTTTTTTTGGGTCTTTTTGGTTCCTAACCCAAGCCACGCCCCCTTTTTTTTGGGTCCTAACCTAAGCCATTTTTTTGGGAATTTTGGATTTTGGGTTTTTTTTTTTGGGGGTCCTAACATTTTTGGATTTTTGAAGATTTTTGATTTTTTGGAATTTTTGGGGATTTTGGGAATTTTGGGGAATTTTGGGGATTTTGGATTTTTAAAGATTTTGGGGAATTTTGAGCCGCCATCTTTTTTTTTTTGGCAGCCATCTTGTTTTGTAATAATTAATATTTAATTTAATTTAATTTTTTGCTTTGAAAAAAGTTTGGGTGTCGCCGAGAGTCGAACCGGGTATCACCATGACCCGAGTCCGCAGCGCTAGCGGTTAAGCTAGGCCGACTCTGTTGAGAATCTACTGTTTTGTGAAGTATATAAGTTTACCATCCGTCAGCAACCTTGTGTGAGATACATGGTGTTATAGTGTCGTTGTAATATAGTATAAATTGTATTATAACACCCCAAACATTACCGATCGTTCCCGAATCCGACCGAAGGTCACTTAGAGAAATTAAGAGCTTTAAATTGTTATAGTACCCTTGTAATATAGTATAAATTGCATTATATAAACCCGAACACTCCCGATCGCCCCCGAGTAAATCCGAATCGGACTTAGTCAAAATAAAGACTTGCAAACCGGTATTTTCCGAACGTAAGGCTCTGCCGCAACCCTCGAAATTCGTACTTAGGCGAAATAAAGCTTAGACTAACCATAGGCGTTGCCGCAACCCCTTGTAATATATTTCTACCGGTCTTACCCGAACCAAAACGAAGGACTTGACCGAGCTTAGGCTTCGCTGTACCCCGAATTATTTTTATAAAATATGTTATATTGTATGGAAAACCGAGCTAACCCGAACGGAAGGTTCTGCCCGAGTTCAATCGAAGGGCACTTAGCCGAAATAAAACTTTGACTAAAATTAGGCTCTCCCGCAACCCCCGAAATTCGTACCTGGGCGAAATAAAGCTTAGGCTAACCATAGGCGCTCCCGCACCCCGTGCGTATGATTTACACTATTTCTACCGGTCTTACCACGAACCAAAACGCCGGACTTGACCGAGCTTAGGCTTCGCTGTACCCCCGAATTATTTTTATAAAATGTGTTATATCGTACGGAAAACTAAGCTAACCCAAACGTATGGCTCAGCCCGAGTCCAATCCGAACTTAGTAAAAATTAAAATTTAGGCTAACATTAGGCTCGGCCGTAACCCATGCTTATGATATACGTAACTACATAACCGACCAAAATGTAACGTAATGTTTCTAAAAAGTCAAACAAGTTGTATTCGGTCTAACTCAACCCCGGAGATCACCCCTCCCCCAAATTTTGCAACAAAATTTCGAAAAAACGGAAATGTTTATGTTTTTAACGGAGGCTTAAGTGCAAACGAATTCTAAAATATATTTCGTACACGCAGGCAGCTAATCAGCACCGTCGTGATTAGAGCAATTTCTCCGCAACGGAATCTCTCCGCAATGGTTATTAATATAAAATTCACTCAACTCAACGTAAGGCTCTGCCGCACCCCATGCGTATGATATAACTGTTTCTACCGGGCTTTTCGTAACATAAGGTTCTGCCGCAACTCTTACAAACCGTAACTAACCGAAATAAAACTTTAGCTAACCTAATCTTAGGCTCTGCCGCACCCTTGTGTATAATATACGTAATTACATAACCAAACGTAACCGAATCCGCCTGTATTACTTAACGTTAAAACTTTCTCTATCTAAAATTTGTTTCAATATAAAGTCTCCATATGTTTGTCAGTAGACACGGTAGCTTAGTAAAACAATCACGGCTTTAGCTTTTACATTAAAATTATCAATAATTACTCTATGTTGTGTACCGTTTAATCGATTAGTTATTAATAAAATGTCTCTGATTTATAACGCGATTCTTTTTACTCGATACTTTACCACTTCTACGACCTTAAGCTCTGCCGCACCCTTGATTTACATCAAAACTTTCGGTAATGATTTTATGTTCTAAATTATTTATTAGCACGGTTATACTTAACGCTTTTTCCCCGAATTTTGTAGCGTAATACTTTTAACTCATTCGCTGGATAAAGGTACATCAAAGACTTGACCTGCATTTTGAACTTTAACTGACTAACATTTCTGTACATTGTTATAAAATCGACACCCCAGCTATATGCTGACCAGACATTCCAATAGTTAGCAAATGTAATGTAAATCTTTTACAAATTTGGTGGCCCAGGCCTATCCGATCTTTTTCGAACTAAAAACTTAGGCTTCGCTGTACTCGTGACTGTTTATACTGTACAAACCTCGCATAGATTGTACTTTGAGGTTATGTTACAACTTCAATTATTTATTATAATTACTTGCCCGAACGTAAGGCTCTCCCGAGTCCAACCGAACAACACTTAGCCGAACTAAAAATTTGGCTTACCTAACCTTAGGCTCTGCCACACCCTTGTGTATGATATACGTAATTACATAACCAAACTTTAGATGTAGACTTACACATTCCAAACGAATCAGCAAAACTTATGTTAGCATGTGTAACAATGCCGAGTCGGCAGAATTGTATCCGTTGTACTGTCTAATGAATTCGCTGATTCTCTACCAGAACGCGCTACCGTCGGACGGGTTAATATTTCTAAAACTCTCTACCAGAATGCGCTACCGTCAATACCTTGTAAGAAATAAATTACATTTAAATTCTGTTTTTTTTATTATTTCCCCATATTTACCATGGCTGCTATTAATTGCTAGTTTTCAATACACAATGTTG
>JAGFPH010002528.1:149645-161398 GCA_018207615.1 Philaenus spumarius | reverse complement strand
TGTTAGGACCCCCAAAAAAAAAAACCCAAAATCCAAAATTCCCAAAAAAATGGCTTAGGTTAGGACCCAAAAAAAAGGGGGCGTGGCTTGGGTTAGGAACCAAAAAGACCCAAAAAAACACCCAAAAAAAAGGGGCGTGGCTTGGGTTAGGAACCAAAAAGACCCAAAAAAACACCCAAAAAAAGGGGGCGTGGCCCAAGGTCAATGACCTTCCCCCACTCCATTTTACGCCATATCGCCGGGAACTCTACTAACGACTGCGCACACATTACTGAAATATTACCAGCTAGCGTGTATCAGCATGGTGACGTCATAGTGAAACTGGCAGCACAGTGCCGAGATCAAAGAAACGGTTTAGCCCTTGTTATAGAGCCCTGGTAAATACACGGAAGCGTAACTACTCAGAATTTCTTGAAATAGTTTTTACAACTTTATTTAGCCCCGCAATTAGCCGTACGGACTGTTTTTGCACTCTTTTTCGTATTCTAAAGTGTTTAGTTTCTGCAAAGGAGAATTCCGTAGTTCAAATAATGATGCACTAGCCCATAATAGGCTGTTAAAAGTATCGTTGTACCACAGTATGGCGTCAAACTTCTCAGCACAAATACACCTGAGTTAATTTTACCACTAATACTGCTAATGTGGTCCTTCCAGTCATCAATTAATTAGAAGACACAAACATTTTCTTTCCCGTTTTATAGCCACTGGACCACATGTTTACTATTAAACATGCGGGTCTGCCCCCGCAGTTACGACCAGACCAGTTCATGCATCACACATGTTATTTTGGGTTATGTTTAAATGTTGTATTATATTATTATTATTAGTTTTGTGTTGTGTCATGTTGTGTTGTATGTTTTTTTATATACTATGATGACGAAATCGGATCGAGTGATTTGACGTGTTGTATATGCCTGAAGATGGAAACAGTGTTTTTCTGAAACCACGGTAGCCTAAATGAGGTGTTCTACAGACCACAGGTACAAAAATATTTATTTAATTCCAAACATTTTATTAATTGCACTTTTTCAAGTATAGGCTTACTATCGACTAGCACGACACTTGGTGTCTGATTTGAGCTATGTTTTTTACTGAAGTGCATGTACTTAGTTTTACACGGTTATTAAATTGTTTTCAGCAAAATACCGTCCAGTGGCATTGACTTTATAAAAGCCTTATTTTATTGTTTCTAAATCGGCTTCTGGTTATAAGCCACAACGACTAACTTATACTCCAATCACACTATTCGTATTTACTGGGATGGATCGTGCTAAGACATGGTCACGTGACCAAGCCGAGCAGCTGGGTAAAGGGAGACTTCGCCATAACAATATTCTGTTAATGCGCACGCGCCTGCCTATATAGGTTACAAGGTTAGGATTTCTACGTGTTTTTTTCAAGGTTAGAAGCTCAAAGGTCAGTACGAGTCCCAGTACCCAGTGTTTGAGGGGAGAGCTTTTGGGTGTGCATTGTAAGGAAGCGGGTACAAATCTGGTATTTAAATTAATTTAATAGTCTTCATTTATTTAAGACTAGGGGAACCCCCTGCGTGCTCCGCACGCAAACCCCCGGTTAGGACCTTATATACACATAATCATGTTATGTTTTTATAATAAAGTTGTAGAATTATAAAGAATAACCCCAAAGCTAAGATGGTAAATAATGTTAAATATTCAAATAAAATTACTTCGTATATTTTATAGCAGCAGTTATAATAAAGGTTAAAAGAACCAGCAAGGCTCAGGTCTACACTTTAATAAAAACCTAACCTAAAAGTTAGAAATACAAATAATGGCTTCAAAGTTTGAAATCAGCTGTTACTGGAAATATTGGAGCAAACAGCTGTTTTATCTGTTATTTTATTCAATTGGTTGTTATGATAATGAATGTAAATACATTTAGAAAATATTGGTTCATCAGTCTAGGCTTAACCTAAGAAATTTGTCCGACTAAATTTACAAATGTTGAAATAAAAAATGTTTTTATTAAAATGAATTATAGCCTATATTAATTACTCAGGGATAGTGTAGCTTTTTATTAGTAAAACTATTTTTTCAATCGGCCCATGATGATGCCAATTCAAACATGTTATTGTATTATTTTTACGGAAATTATGGTTGATTAGGACAAAGTCACTTGGATATAAGTTTGGGTGGTTGGGCTAGCTGGGACCTGTACATAATGTAAGACATAGATCGAAGTAAACGCCCAATATCCCCAACATTTCTCCATAAAATCCCTAATTTTGTCCTTAGTTTTTGTATTTTTAACAGGAATTTTAAATATTTTCTGAATAAAAATTGGCCTGAAATATTCTCTGAAAAGTAATCTACATTTCAGTGAAAGTTTCGTCGAAATCCTGGAGATTAGCCCGGACAAACTAACAGACAAAAACTGCATAAATGTGTGTTTGTTTTAGGGAGCTGAATTTTTTATATAGTTATAGTACACTGTTAAAAAGAGTTGATAGCAAAGTAAAGAAATTATCTTGTGTTTATGATAAAATATTTAAATTATTAAACAATTCTTTTAGTCGTAATTTTGTTTATGAAAATGCTAGCGTTTTTTTTTTTTTTTTGTCTGGAAACCACTATAGAAATTTGAAAGTAATATTTTTTATAAGGTAGTTCTTTTTTAACGGTACTTTAAATATTCAATGTCACCCATTTAAATTAGTTTTTTTACGTAGGCGTTCTTCACTTAAGGCTCGGCAGCACCCGCAGTTGACCACAGAGCTCTACAAGTGGAGTTTGTGTGCGTTTTATTCTTCCGCTAGCAAATATAAATCGGCTTTATAAAGGCGGAAACTAGAGGGTTGCAGACGTAACCCTGACTGTAAACGTACTGAAATGCGCATGCGTGACTATGCAAGTGGGTATGTGTTATTGAATTCAGCTTTCTCTCGCACATTAAAAATTAACCGATATATTATTTGTCTAGCAATTCCTCCGCGAGCAACGAGTCGATGTGATAACCGCCAGAGTGCAGGCTAAACACTCGAGTAGCAACACAACTTCGGCGCGTCATGCTTCCACAATAAAGAAGATTTTGTATCCAAATTTGTTGAAATTTTGATAAAAAGCCTCCAGCGCAAGAATAGTCTAGTCTGCGCATTAAACATTCATCACAAAATCCCCGGCACTATTTTGACTGCTAGAATACGGGTGTTGGCGTGCGAAGCACGCAATGAACTCTATATTGAAAATAGTCCCAATAAAGGGGTTGGAGTGCGAAGTACGCAATGCACTGTGTATTGAAAATACTTCCTATACTGGGGTTGGCTCGCGAAGCACGCAATGCTCTTTGTATTCTCCCATTATGGGGGTTGGCGTGCGAAGCTCGCAATGCACTGTTTATTGAAAATACTCCCAATATGGGGGTTGGCGCTCAATGCACTGTGCGTCGGCCGCTTCTCATAGTGTTTAGTTTCAAGCTCACCTGTGCGTCCTTAGCAGTGAACGTGTTAATATCGCGTTCTTTATACACAAATAATCTACCAATGATAGCCTCCGGCGTAGAACTAGTGTCTGCATTAAATATTCACCGCCCAATCCCCGGCACTATTTTGACTGCCTTAGTCCACCTTGATTATGCAAACATCCTAAACAACATAATTTACGCTTTATTAAATCTATTACGAGTAAATTATATCCCAGCTGATAAATATTTAATCGAATTAAATTGTGGTGTTTTAGTTTGAACGTGCTGGTTTTGACTAAATTTCTGTTGGACCACACACGGACAAGTTGAACGAGATTAGGTTAGGACACTATAACGGGCAACTTGAGAGATGATAGGATGGCCACAGAAAGAGGGTAGGTACAGGCTGGTAATTTGAGAGGTGCTAGGTTAGACCACATTCGTGAAATTTGAAAGAGGCTAGGTTAGCCAATATACAACTTGGGTAAGGCTATGTTAGGCCACAGGCGCGCAATGATGCTGAGCTAGGCCGAACGGAAAATTTGAGAAAGGCTAGGTTATGCCACAGTCAGGCAATTTGATAGAAGCTAAGTAAGTTAGCCAACATACGACTTGGGTAAGGTTATGTTAGTCCAGAGAAGAGCCATTTGAAAGAGGCTATGTTAGGCCACAACGGACAATTTGAAAGAGGCTATGTTAAGCCACAACGGGCAATTTTAGATAGGCTATATTAGGTCATATACGATCCATTATAATGGGCTAGGACACACACTAGCAATTTGGAAGATTCCACGTTTGCCACTGACAGGCAATTTTAAAGAGGTTAGGTTAGGCCACATCGGACAATTTGAAAGAGGCTATGTTAGGCCACAACGGACAATTTAAGACATGCTATCTTAGGTCGAAGATGGACAACTTGAGTGTAGCTATTTTGGGCTACATACAAGCAATTTGAGTGAGGCTATGTTAACCGAAAAGCGGGCAATTTGAAAGAGGCTAGGTTAGGCCAAAGACATACAACTACACTCGATTCCATGTTCACCGTGCAGTACGGGTCTTACGGGAGAATCGACATGCTACTACCATTACAGGGTACATCTCTTTTATTGTCATGCGGGTTGTGTCAAATGACCGAGCGTTTCATGAAAGTTGATGTTTTTTAGTTGGCTATTATCGCTGAGACTGTCGTATGGATAGCATGGCGCTCTGTACTACACGGTGAACGTGGAATGGAGTGTAGGGTGAAACTATTTTAGGCCACGTACTCGCAATTTGTGAGACATTGGACTTGAGAGGTTCAATGTGGGTTAGCCTATGCTAGGACACAGACGGTAAACTTCAGAAAAGCTAGGTTAGCCCATTCGAGACTGGATAGGTTAATCAAATGGTTGCCTCCTATGAGCGCCCTGTCCTACGAGCGCCATGTCCATCTAGCGCCCACTCTCGGGTTGACGAGGGTCAGAGAGGGGTTGACAGGTCTATGAGCTTTCCAACGAGCGCCGCATTTCTGTGTCACCCCCTTCGACCACCTGTACTTGTTAGTATTTACTGATCGATGAATTGACACGATCAGTGACATCGAAAAACATTCCTTAAATATGACCCATATGCTTGTATGTAAAACCTTTCTTATAGATAATCGCAACGATATATAGTTTATAATATTACAGTAACGTTATTTCAATAGCCGTTGTCGGATTTGTAAAAGTAGAACTAAAAAGATGATAAAAATATAACAAATTATTTCCAAAAATATTCTTAAACAAAATACCTACCAAATCTTTTATTTGGTATTTTACCAGGTGCTATTTACTGAATCACTGTTTCTAGTAAGTTGTAGATACCTAAATATGAAACACCTCAATTCTGTCCTAAATTAAACGGTAATTTTTGTAAGCAGTGCCATACGTGTTATAAGCACGTGTATAAACAATTTAATATGCTAGTATTAGGTCATGTCCCTCAAAAGGGTCGCCGGAATACTACCCCCCGGAAAACTACCCCCCCAAGCAAGTTCCTACGTCATTTTGACGTCAGAGATCAGGGAGGGCAGTTTTCCAGTCACGCACACTCAAGTTTCGATATAATTAGATTAAAAAAAAAAAACTATAGGACTAACCTAAACTGTTTAGTCACAGTATGTTGCCGATAACAGTATAATTGTAGGAGCCTGCTAGTATTCCAGTCGCGGACACGGCTCCCATATTGGTTAGTTGGCAGATTTCGTGACGTCACGTTTCACCTGGGGGGGTAGTTTTCCGGGGGGTAGTATTCCGCATCCCCCCTCAAAAGCGGATCTAATATTTCTAAATATAACTTGAATAGTTTAAAGAAAATGTCAACTTTAATACCTCTTACATATTCTATTAGTGGAAGAAAAGTGCGAAAAGGTTCATTGTTAGCGCCAGTCAGGATTGCGTGCCCACTTATAATCAAAGGCACCTCTAAATCAAGGTGGGCCTGTCACGAATCATCGCACATGGTATACGCATGCTTATATTACGTTTAATTTAGGGTTTTATAACATTTGTAGCTGATTTGAGGGGATTCATATTTAGGTCAGAAGTAAATACTACAAGAAGTACAGGTGGTCGAAGGGAGTGACACAGAAATGCGGCGCTCGTTGGAAAGCTCCTAGACCTGTCAACCCCTCTCTGACCCTCGTCAACCCGAGAGTGGGCGCTAGATGGACATGGCGCTCGTTGGACAGGGCGCTCGTAGGAGGACACCAATCAAATAAGGGGTAACGTCTTAAAGGCAAGGTTATTGCCATTGAAGAATGTAGCTTTGCTTTAAAAACCGCGATTTGTTCACGGATAAACAATGCTAACGATACACTTTTATTGATACTCAGCCCTTGAAGATTCTGATACACTATATTTATCGTACTCATTCTGTTTTTATTCCATGTGGTATTCACGAAAGAATTGGTGACTGTATTTCAAACAAAACGCTAATGTGCTTGTTGATTTTATACTTATTAGCGAATTTCCATGGGGAAAATGAGCTATTGCAGTGGCCCTTATGGTAAGACCCAAGGTCGGTAGTAGCAAATGAGCACCGATCATGGTCCCCAGAACACGTTTGGGTGTCATAAAAAACAAATATATATATATATATGTGTTCGCATTCTAGCGGCCGCATTTTAAGTCCGATTGGTTCAAATTTGGTACACATGTCGGTTGTCTACGTCGCTCGGACGAGTTCATTAGCCAAAAAAAAATCCAACAATCGGAAGCACGTTTTTGACCGGAAGTAACTATTTTTTGAGATTTTTCCTACGAGAATGAATTTTTTTGAGTTATTTCTACAAATATAAATGTAGGATGTTAATCTGCACATTTTGTTTTTTTACGCGATCTTATAGCTCGCTTGGTTCCCCCAAAATCGTTCAAAACGTAAAATACCATACAAGTACCCGGTTCAAAGCCATGTGGTGGATTCTGCCGTGGGGTTGGCGTGCGAAGCACGCAATGCATTGTGTATTGAAGATACTCCCAATATGCGGAATGGCGTGTGAACCATTTTGCACCTATTCAGTACCGTATTGAAACCCTAAAACATAGGCCTATAAACTTAATTTTGGAAATTTTCTCAACTCACGTCAGCGGTTCAGCTGCGTGGTCGAATTACATTAATCTCTACAGGAATAACTACAAAAATTTAACATTTAATTTTCCAATAGTAACTCCATTTATTTTTTTTAAAATAACACTCCAATTATAGAAAAAAATGTAACATAGGTAAGAGTATTTTTTTAGATTGCCATATTATGCGATTTATTTTTACAATAAAGCAAAAACAGACAAACACACAGCACGGTTCTAATGAGAAATGGTTTTCAAACTTTACCAATCCAACCCGTATCTTTAACCGACACTGAGAAGAAAAACATCACTCCGCCATTTCTCCGACAACCACCCAGACACCAAAAAGAAACTCGGTCGCGGAGATGTACGACTCATTAAATCGACTCAATCAAGAGACCAAGATGAACTTGTAATTTGTTAATGAAGTACTTTATCTTAATTGACTGCTCTCGAAGAAGTGATAGGCCCCGGTCGGTGGTCCTTCATCCTTCTCCTTCCTATTTGCATAATCCTCTGCAGCGTCCTGACACGTGTCGCTAAGCTTGATAGAATGCAAATAGTTTGCAAACACTGCTACGGGGAGAAGATCTGGAGCATTGTCAAGTCTGTATAATGGTGATTTAAACGCGTGGATAGAACGGGTATTGTTAAGCCTGTGTTATGGTGATTCGAACGGGCTGGTAGGAGAGTAGTTCTGTTTGTGTAATGGAGATAACACGTCTGAATGGAAACGCCTTGTGTCTTTAATGTGCATTTTGATTAAGATGCTTTCAAATGTGTACTGGTCAAGGTGTAAAATGAAATTTATTAATACAAACCGATATTTATGACTTGCGAATTTAATTTAAATTTGACTTATTATTTATGATACAATATAAAAAACAAACCTTATCGCATTTGTATGATTATTTGTACTACGTATTATTTTATTTTCAAATATTGTGTAATAACTAATAATAACTTACACAATATGGGGCGACTAAATGGCAGCTTGACATCATTTGCGGATGATACTGCACTATGTTATGTTGAAGGTACATGGAGTGATGTCAAAAAGGCCATGAATGATGACCTAAGAGCCATTAGATGGTGGTTTTTAAAAAATCGTATGGTCCTTAGTGTGGAAAAAACTAACTACATAAATTTCATGTTAAAGGGAAGTTATGACTTCACGGAGGATATCCTTGCTCAAATTGTACGCGTGAAGGAAGTTTTTGCAAAAATGCATGTTCAGTTGTTAAAGCAAGAAGCTGCATAAAATATTTGGGTGTATTCCTCGACAGTGAATTAAATTGGAAAGTTCATTTGTCTAAGTTAAAATCTAAATTGGGTAGTATTTTAAGAGTGTTTTATTTTCTTATAAATATGTGCCCTCCGGATGTTAAGCGCATGATTTATTTTTCACTGGCTCAAAGTAGGATAGAGTATGGTTTGTATAGCTGGGGAGGGACTTACATTAGTAATCTGATTTCTGTAATTAATATTCAGAAACAGTTTGTCCGGATGATCCTAAACAAGAGTAGGTTGGAACATTCAAAACCATTTTTTATTTCTTTAAGGATATTACCTTTAAGATACTTGTATATTTACAAAGTACTTAAGTTATTTTTTATTAAAAGTCGAAACAGGCAGCTTTCTGATCGGTGTGATGGGAGGAGGGAACGGTTAAGAAGTGCAGGAAATTTTGTAGTGCCAAAGCCTTTTAAGACTTATTTTACGAAAACGTTTTGTTTCCTCGGGCCAAAATTGTTTAATGTACTGCCTGGCCACATCAAATGTGGAAATCCACTTTCATGTTTTTTGCGAAAATTAGGAATTGGCTCTTTGAACGGGAAGACGTTGAACACTTGTTAAATGTATACATAGTTAATAGTTATTGTATAGTTAGTTATTATATAGTATAGTGATCTTTAGGTATTATTATTCCTCTTACAATGATCTTACATATGTGTAAATTTTTGTTATTTTGTATTTTTACGTTGTTTTTCTCCCGTGTTTAGCAAGAACATATAATGTATATTGTTAATATTTGGGTAGAATGTTCGCCGATATTTTTTTAATTAATTTCTGAAAAAAAAACTCTTTTTAAATTAGAATTTTGACTTAGGAGCTGTATATCTTTTGGTTAATTTTTGTCTTACTGCTGCCATATTTATGTTTCGGAAAATGTACGAGTGGCTATCCCCAAAGCGGGCTATGCCTTTAGGGGAGCCGGGTGTTTCTTCTTTGTTTTTGTTTTTTCTCTTCCAGAGTAATGTGGGTTTTGTTTCTTTGAAGTGTATTATATATATATTTTTTAAATTCTGTTTTATTTAAGTAAATGTGTTTTTACTTTGAGTTAAATAATACAATGTTATTGTAATAAGCTATGTATATTAGTGGTATGTATAGGTGTGTAAGTGCGATTGGGAGAATGTGTTTATTTTTTAGAATATGATACAAATCAAGGTTTGGTTTTATGTCTGTTGTTAAATGTATTTTTTGTTTTCTTTCACTGTTTCCTAATGTATAAAATAGCTTTAATAGATGTGTTCATATTTTGTATTATGTATTGCTTCTGGAGGGAGTTAATAAATAATAAATAAATAACCTAATTACGGTTGACTGAAATATTTTGCAGATTTTAAGGTTTCGCTATTTTGGTGCAAAAACATGACAGTTATAATATATATAGCCTACGACTAAAACAAATGTACCACTGTTATCTCGTCTCGATATGATTGTTCATAGTATATTTTAAAGAATTTTTTGAAGTTTATTTATTTTTTTTAATTAGAATACGTTGCATAACTTAGTTTCACAGTAACACAACTTACAAAATGAGGAAGCACAACGTCCATTTCAGGTATTACCAAGTAAACTATTTTACACAACTTACGGAATGAGTTAGCACAATGTCCATTTCAGGTATTATCCAGTAAACTATTTTAACACAACTTACGGAATGAGTTAGCAAAATGTCCATTTCAGGTATTACCAAGTAAACTATTTTAACACAACTTACGGAATGAGTTAGCACAATGTCCATTTCAGGTATTATCCAGTAAACTATTTTAACACAACTTACGGAATGAGTTAGCACAATGTTCATTTCAGAGATATTACCAAGTAAACTATATACTCTGATGTATACAAATGTGTACTATATATAGTATAGAGCGTGGCGCAAAAATGTGTAACGGTAAAATCCGATTAACCACCCGCAAATTTTTTTTGGACGCGCCTATAAAAGTTTACTCTTCAAAAATAAAATTATGTATTACTAGTACAAGAGCCATATTAAATTTACTAGTTTAACTTTTCACCGAGCAATTCATTTCCCCCCCCCCCCTCTGTCCGGATTGTTTAAGTCCCTGTTAAAATAAGAGCAGGTGTTACCTTTTTTAAGTAAACTCATCTCCTTCCTGGGGCACATGTTTGAGAGATGGTGCGTTTCCTGGCAACCAGCGTGTTCCTTGCGTTGTGTAATCCTGCAACTTAAAGAAGGAATTCTTTGACGGATCGACCAGACGTGCCTCCGCATAAATTGCAGACGTTACCTTCAGACTGATGACCTATTGTTGGTGCTAAGATGGATCCACGAAAAGAAACGCCGAGAATTCTTGGAAATAGTTTTCTGTGCGCTTTAAAGCTTTGAAGAATTAAAGTTGCGAAGCAATTTTTCCCAGATGCCTTAGATTACTTGTAAATAGTTGCATTGAGAACATTATTATTAAATTAAAGTCACGCGTCGGATCAGGTGTAATATTCCTCTGGAATTCATACAATACGATTTATTTTGTATGTTTTCAGTTTTTCTGTTTTCCGTTTACTTTTTTAATTTTTGCCAGTAGGACTAAGGAGGCGTGAAGTATCAACAGTAACGAAAAGGATGATAGATTTCCTTTAGTGTTTAGGATGTCTCTAATACGCGTTTATACAATACATTTGCTTCTATAATTTAATTGTAGTATAACATTTCTGATTGGATGGAAATATATTTATATCCGTAGCTTACTTCAATTAAACAACTTTCCGAACATCTGAGATAAAATTCATTATTTGTTTCATATCGCAAAATCTTAAATAACATAGAATCTTCAAATTCCTAAGAGTTAAGCATGGGCCTACTGTAACCTTAAAAACTTCTATAGTTCTATGTTACAACACAAAAAAATGTCTATGTTAAAGTTCTATGTTCTTTAAAATGTCATAATGTCACACAAGCTTAAAACTTTAATGTCACATAATTATCACATATCTGTAACAATCTCTGTTGATAAATATTACATAACCTTTAAAATCCCTAATGTTACATATCACATGTCCTTAAAATTCTTAATGTTACATAACACATAACCTTAAAATCCCTAATGTTACATATCAAATAACCTTAAAAATATCTAATGTTAAATATCACATAAACTTAAAATCTTTAATGTTGCATATCACATAACCTTAAAAATCCCTAATGTTACATATCACATAACCTTAAAATAATTAATGTTACATATCACATAACCTTAAAAATCCTTAATGTTACATATCTCATAACCTTAAAAATATCTAATGTTACATATCACATAAACTTAAAATCTTTAATGTTACATATCACATAACCTTAAAATCCTTAATGTTACATATCATATACCCTTAAAAATCCATAATATTACATATAACACAATAAATTTTAATAATCCATGTTGTTACAAATAAAATAAAATTAAAACCCACTAATGTTACATATCACATAACCTTAAAATT
>JAGFPH010002528.1:116482-138153 GCA_018207615.1 Philaenus spumarius | reverse complement strand
ATTTTGTTTGGCATCTTAAGCACTATAAATACTGAAAATTTGATCAAAATCGTTAGAGCCGTTTTTGAGAAATTTGCATTTTTGTCGTTTTTTATGGGTTTTTAGTGGTAAATTACCATTAAAAATTAAAAATTCAAAAAAAATGAAAAAACTCCTGGAGATATTAGGGTTTAGTACCCACATACTAAATTTCATGAAAATCGGACAAATAGTGTCCTCTCTGGTCGTGTATACATACTGACAGACAGACACCACTCTAAAGACACTTTTTTGGGTTCAGGGAGCACCAAAACAAAAAGTTCCACTAAAAATATTTTTGGGTTCAGGGAGCACTAACACAGATAATAGCACTAAACAATTTTTTGGGGTTCTGGGAGCACCAAAACAGATAATTCAACTGAAAATTCAAATTCGAACATTTATACGAAAACAATACTTTCTCCATATACTAGATACGTATAGGGTGGAGAAAGTAAAAAAAGTACAATATTATACTGTACGTTTATTTTTTTACACGACCTTGTAGCTCGCTTGGTTAACCCAAAATCGATCAAAACTTAAAATGCCATAAAATTACCTGGTTCAAATACACGTGGGTGATTTTACCGTGTGGGGCATCTTCTGATCCTGTGAGCGAAGCGAAGCCGTCCATAACCCGAGGTCGAAAGAAGGAGAGCGTGTGTCGAAGCTGGAAATTTAGGTGCAAAGAAATTCTACTAATATATTTCGTACACGGGCAGCTATTCAGCGCCTTCGTGAGTAGATGAATTTCCCCAAATAGTGGGTCGAAACACTAAAACATATAAACTTCGCAACATATAACATATAACTTGAAAATTCGCTCAATTCACGGTTCTGGTCGAATTATTTAAAATGATTAAATTTGTGATTTTTGAGGTTTGAGGTGACTGGTTTTGAGGTATAAAATGCATGATAAAATAGAACTGACGCAAACCCTTCCCTATTGGTCAGCACGTCAACAAATAAGCAGGCTACCAAGTTCTTGTATAGGCACCGTGGATATAGAAACAAAACAATAAATGAACAGATTCAACAATACAATAATTCGACCACGCAGCTGAACCGCTGACGTGAGATGATCGAATTTCCAAAATTAAGTATATATGTTTTAGAGTTTCGACCCACTTAATAGCTGCCTGTGTGTACGAAATATATTAGCAAAACTTCTTTGCTAACGAACTCGTCCGAGCGACGTGGACAACCAACGTGTGTGAAAAATTTGAACCTAATCGGGCTTAACATGCGGCCATTGGCATACGAACACATACATACATATGCATGTATTATATTCAATTTTTAATGACACACTACAACGAGTTCTGGGGACCATGATCGGTGCTCATTTAATACTCCCGGCCTTAGGTCCCACCATGAGGGTCGCTGTAATAGGTTGTTTTGAATTTTTGAGGTATTGTCAGTTCTATTTTATAAGCGAATTTCCCTAGGATAATATTGCAGTGACCCTCATGATGAGGTCAGGAGTAATAAATGAGCACCGATCGTGGTCCCCAGAACACGTTTTGGCGTGTCATTAAAAATTGTATATATGTATTCGTATTCTAATTTTTTTATTCTATTTTATTTTATTAGCATTCAGATACAGTTTTCCCAGACGAAACCCTTATTGCATGTATTGGTATTTATTCCTATTTCATTAAACTTCAGCACCAGAATAACCCTACATTTAAAAAAATTGTTTAACTTCTAAATTTGTAATTTCGCCGTTTTTAGTGTAATATCCCTGAAAAACAATACATGTTCGTCTAATTTTTCTCCAGGAAGATATCGTTCTGATATTATCCGCTGTATCAGCCAGCTTACGAGTTAGACGTCCTAGAATCTCGGGTGATTACTGATAATTACTGACCGTCGAAACCAGCAGACTATTTATATTCTACATGACTGTCTTGACGGAAAGAAGAATTAAAATCAAATTAGTTTTATCCTAAAAAAAGCGTTTATTTAGTGTAAAATGCGTTTATTTTAACTGGGCAATTTTCAAACGTGTTTCCCTGCACCATAAAAACGGACATTTACGTCCAAAAATTATGTTTTTAATAATTGAAACAGATTTCGTCCTTCGTGCCGTCTCTTACAATTTACAGCGACGCCCGATGAATATTCAGGAGCCCCGCCACCTGCAGCCCCCCCCCTCTCGGCAGGGGAGCCCAAAAACAGCCTGTTTAATATTAAAACTGCAGCGACACAAACCCATACTTCATCCAGCCTTTGGTTGGACATTTCTACAATCCTCAAATTAAGAAAGGGCCGACTCGGTTTTTTGAGTACCCGCTGAGTGATGTTGGGACTGCAAAAAATGAAATTGATTAAGTGTCGAATCTGTAGGAAAACAAAAAACCCTGTTGTTAACAATAACCGAATTCGAATTCAGTTTTACAATATTTTTTAGGCAAGGACATACACATCAGGGAACAGTTCTGCACATTAGATAGTAGGGGCTCCACTCTCAATAAATACAATTTCAAACCATTATTTTGTTTATTTTTATCATAAAATTGTTCGCAAAGTCTTATTTTAAGCACAGTCACAATACGCATCCGTTTTGCGTTTCACATTTTTTTTTTCATTTGTCACTTAATTCAAATTTTTGAAGTACCAAGTTTGAACTTTTTTCTTTAATCAATAAAACATTAACTATGAAAAGTGAAACGTTCAACCCACAATTTTATAAACAATATTCAGTTTTTTTTTCAGCACTCAATTACAAAAGATGGATTTATAAAATTATTTGAAATGAGGCGATGTCAAAGCGTTCAGCCGCAAGAGATTGCACTGTTTAGATAGGGATACAGTGAGAAGCGGTTGTGTCTCCGGTTGTTTTCTCGTTTACTGGAGCAGACTCTTAAGACTCGGCTCCCTAAATTCAAAACGGCGAAGTTGGGTACCAATTTCAATGTTAAATTACCAAAACACACCTCTACCATTAAGCATATTTTTGTGTTATTTTTGTCAAAAAACGAAAGCTGTATTTTTTTTTCTTAAAGTAAAATAGTCTGTAGGTGTTGATTGCTAAGGTTTTTTTGCAATATCTCTTTTTGCAAATTAGTAACAAATTAATAAAGTTTACTATTTATATCATACGTTTATGAAAACAATAACACGGTTTTTGGAAAATGTATTCAGCAATCAACATCCGCATATGACAGTACTTCAAAATGAAACCAAATTTTTAAATTTATTCCACGAATTAACGGAAAAAATGACTTCTTCTGTAGCATTGCTCTTATGGGAATTAGATTGAATATGGCGGACAGGGTAGCGGCCCATTAATGTTTTCGTTATAATATTATTAACTTCTAAATCATCCGATATATCAATATAAAATAGAAAGCAATTAAAAGATGCTATTTTTATCTTTATTTTGATATATAATAATGTATATAAATACAAATTTTAACAATATCCTTAAAATTGAACACATTTACCAGTTAAAAACTCCCTCAACATAGTAAGGTAGGCCTAGATAAAGTTTGTTGTTTTAAACAGTATTTTTCTTAAATTATGTATTTCTGATGTCTGTCTAATTGATCAGCCTGTGATTTTTCACGGGGCTTACCAGTTACTTCATAAAGGTTACATTTGTGGTTTAATGTACAGGAAAATAAGTCAAAACCTCAATGAGCTGTCTGATTGTTAAAAGCTCGCAATGAGATTTCACTAATAATAAGTTAGTTGTCGGTTATATAAATGTGCTTGACTTGTGAGAAAGTAACCAGATAAAATAAAACCTGAACACAAAATCTCATAACAAATACGTGTTACTAATCGCAAACGCGTTTCAACGACAATGTCTTCATCCTCAGTGATGCACGGTTTGGTTACTGTAGCCCGTGCATCACTGATGATGGCGACATTGTCGTTGAAACGCGTTCGAGGTTAGTAAACGTATTTATTTTGAGATTTTGTGTTCAGGTTTTATTTTATCCAGTTATTGGTTGTACAATAAGTACAAAATTACTATAAAACTTACCACAAAGGTTAGAAGGCACTTACGTTTTGAAATATTCAACACAGTTAAAGTAATGAAATAACACATTAACATTTTAGAGCAATATGGAAAGGTTTAAGCTTCAAATTGATAGAAGTGTTATGAGCGTACGTTGGAAGGACCTCTCAATTTAAAGGCGAGCTTCAGGATAGAAATTCTTTAAAAATTGTCAAAACACAGGAAATTTTTAGAACTTTATAATTCGTATTTTTTAAAGAACTTAAAATGAGTATCGAATTGGTGCGTTTGTCATGGACCCGAGTAACTGGTTCTCTCAAACTAAGTTATTCCAATTAAATAACACGGCGTAATTTTAAAATGTCAGTTATTTTTTTAAATACAGCGATATTTTATGGTTTTACATTTCTCTGTAAATCCGCAGAGTAAAACGTATAAAATGACGCTTGATTTGTACATATCGGTTGTAAAATAACGACGTAAAGGGCCGATAAAGAAATTCCTTAGCTAATTAATATACAGGGTGTCCAAAAAATAATCGGAACGTCTGAATATCTCGGCTTCCAAGAAAGATAAACAAATTGTTCGACGTCTAATTTTAATGTATTTGTATGGATCCAAATTAAACTATAAATTAAAATTAATTTATTACATGTTTATGTGGTAACACGCAAATAAATAGCACGAATACACCTGTTAGGCGCTAACGACCTGAATTGTTACCGACTTCATTTACAAATACTGAAATTTTGAAGAAAAATGTGTTTTTCTCAAACAGAATCCCAGCCTAAGTTACTCAGGGATAATGTAGCTTTGTTATTAGTAAAAACCAATTTCAATCGGTTCAGTAGTTCCAAAGATTACCCCCTTCATACAAACAAATGTTACCTCTTTATAATATTAGTATAGAAAACTTTACTCTAAAATCAATATTTTTTTCAATAAGTTAGCCCACGTATTGGAGAATTTTATCAATAAATTAAGTAGGTACAATACCTCCTTTTTTTATCTTATCCAATCCTAAAATCACTTTGAGACTATCGCGGTTTCGGGTAACCTAAGTACCCATCTTCAGATCGCAGAAATAATTACAATAAGTCCCTTCATTAGGTCGTCAATACACTGACCTTTCTATACTAATATTATAAAGAGGTAAAGTTTCTTTTTTTGTTTGTATGTAGGGGGTAATCTCTGGCACTACTGAACCGATTGAAAAAATAGTTTTACTAATAAAAAGCCACACTATTCCTGAGTAACATAGGCTATAATTCACTTCGATAAAAACCTTTTTTTATTTCAATATTTGTAAATTTAGTCGCAAAAAATTCTTAGGTTAGGCCTAGAATGATAAACCAATACATGTATTTACATTTATTACCATAGCAACCAATTGAATAAAATAACAGATAATATAGCTGATTGCTCCAATATTTCCATTAACAGCAGATTTGAAAATTTGAAGCAATTATTTTTGTATTTCTAGCTTTTAGGTTAGGGTTTTAAAGTGTACACCTGAGCCTTGCTGTTTCTTTTAACCATTACACCTAATATAACTGCTGTTATAAAATATAAGAAATAATTTAATTTGAACCTTTAACATTATTTACGATCTTAGTTTTGAGGTTATTATTAATCCTACAACTTTATTGTAAATAAAACATACCATATGTTTTTATAAGGTTCCATTGGGGGTTGGCGTGCGGAGAACGCAGGGGTCTCCCCTAGTTATAAATAAATTTAAAGGTTTTTAATAAATAAATAACCTTTTACCGTGATCGGTTAGCGTGATTGGGCCATGTTTTTATGTGTTTTTTAAAAAGTGTTTTAACATGTTTCGTTACCTGTTTTTGTGATTTTTTTACGACTTTATTGTATTGGACGACCTAATGAAAGGATTTATTGTCATTATTTCCGAGATCTGAAGATGGGTACATAGATTAACCGAAACCGCGGTAATCACAAAGTGATTTTAGGATTGGATAAGGTAAAAAAAAAGCAGGTACTGCACTTATTTAATTTGTTGATAAAATCTATAATTTGTAAGATGCCAATGGTAGCACATTTAAAAAGATCATCCAGTATGTGGATTAACAAATAGGCCCTACACTAATGGGAGACTTTAACGAGCTATGCCTTAAAGCGCGTGGCTCCAAGAAAGATTTTAACATATTAAGTATTAAATATAATTCTTCGATTAAAAACTTGTCTTGTTCAATGTTATTATCTCGATAAATGGAGGTCGTGGAGGAGTAAAATCATCACATAAAACTTGCAAGATGCACTTTTATTATTCTGACCTCAGTAAAAAATGTTCACATTGTCGAATATAAATGTAATTCGTTAAAACGCAGGAGAGTTTAATGCCGATGCACGTCCGTAGCAAGGCAAACCTTTACAGTCGGAAGAGTTTACGAACTCGTTTAATGTACATTGCAAGGTTACAAGAACTAAGTAGTGTTCGTATACTACAAAGTATTAGAGAACACTAAGTGATGAAAAGGCGTTACTGCGCATGTTCGCATAAATTATAGAAAACATATAAAGTGGGCGAATAGTAAAATATAAACTATTAGTATTAGAGGACACTAAGTGATGTAAAGTCGTTACTGCGCATGTTCGCATAAATTATAGAAAACCTATAAAGTGGTCGAATAGTAAAATATAAACTATTATTAAAAGAACCGTTGAGCAATCGACGAAGCAAACATGACCTTCTATTATTTACTGCTTCGCTCGCAAGCAATTATGAATAATTCGACCACGCAGCTGAACCGCTGACGTGAGTTGAGCAAATTTCCAAAATTAAGTTTATATTCCTATGTTTTAGGGTTTCAACCAACAATTTGGGAAGTAGGTCTATTCACGACGGCGCTGAATAGCTGCATAATGGTTCGCTCGCCATTCCGTATATTGGGAGTATCTTCAATACACAAAGCATTGCGTGCTTGGCACGCCATTCCGCCTACTGGGAGTATCTTCAATGCATAAAGCATTGCGTGCTTCGCACGCCAGTCCGCATATTGGAAGTATCTTCAATACACGATGTATTGCGTGCTTCGCACGCCAACCCCACGGTAGGATCCACCACATTGCTTTGAACCGGGTACTTCTATGGTATTTTACGTTTTGGTCGATTTTGGGGGAACGAAGCGAGCTAAAAAAACAAAATGTGCAAAATAACATCCTACATTTATGTGTAGAAAAAACTCAAAAACAAATTCATTCTCCTAGGAAAAATAAAAAAAAACGTGCTTCCGATTGTTGGATTTTTTTGTCTAACAAACTCGTCCGAGCGACGTAGACTACCAACATGTGCACCGAATTTCAACCAAATCGGACTTAACATGCGGCCGCTAGAGTGAGAACACATATATACATATGCAAATGATTTTAGTGACACCCCAAAACATGTTCTGGAGACCATGATCGATGCTCATTTGCTACTCCCGACCTTGGACCTTACCATAAGGGCCACTGCAATAGCTCATTTTTCCTATGGAATAAATGAATGAAAGAGATAACGTGGTGAATATTGCATTTCGGCCAAATCAATACATGCGTCTGTAAGCGCAAATACCACCATGCATTAGTTTGTTTAGGTACATTTCACTTCTATGTGTATATTGTACAAAATATATTGTACGAGTTCGGATTGAACACCCCAAAATCATATAGCCCTCCGACTATTTGAATTTTGACCATTTGACTAGGCTAACTATAACCAATGACAAAATTTGGAAATATTGACCAAATTCTTTAAGAATTCATAAATCAACTTCTATAAAAGCTAGTGAACGTCCGTACGTACATAAGTACGTAGCCTACGTACGTACGTGAGTAACATACAAAATAACAGCTGATTTCATCCATCATCTGTAATACTTAAACAAAACCGACTTTTGTGTTGTGTTTAGAACTTTAACCATTATAAGTTCTTGTTCAGGTGATGTTTTTAAATAGGGTATGAGTTATAGAACTATATAATGTACACTATAATACGTTATAAGATTTTCTATGAGGTTATAAACTGTATGCAAATACAACCTTTTATCATCAATATATTCGTTTATACAAATTTAAAGATGAGATACCTATTCGTTTAGCTTCGGAAACATTCGTACATCTTCGTATAACATTTATTATACACATAATAATATATTCTATTATTTATTTCTTCACTATAGTATTAATAACTTCTACATAATTTGTTCTATTAATATAAAATAAAAAACAGTTAAAAGATAATATATTCTTTTTTTTTTAAATATACAGGGTGGAACAAAGTTAATGTTAAAAACTTCGGGAAATGGTTCTATGGGTCAAAATAAATAGAAAATGAAGGATAATATTTTTTTCGAAAAACGCTTCATTTTCCAAATATCCGCCTTGTTGTTTCTTTTACTAAATAATTAATATCTAGAGAACGGTTTTACAGATTGAGTTCAAACTTGGCATGCAGTTTAACCTAACAATGATATATCTTAAGAAAAATAAGCGATTATATCCAATCATGCGCTTTAAAATTGCGGCTGTTTAAAATTGTCAGACCTAAATTACTCAAAAACCGTACATTTTAACGAAAAACGTCAAGGTACCTTTTTTGTAGCCCTTTTAATTCCCTATCGGATGATTTAACTTTAAAAACAATCGGATGAAGAATAATAGTTAAGTTGAAGATAATGACAACAAATGTACATACAATTTTGTAGTATTTACTGTGTTGGTATAGGATGCCGGGTTGAATAAACCCATTATTACACATAACTTATCTATTATCCTTCATTCGATTGTTTTAACAGTTTCACCCACAGGTTTGCAATCAAAAGGGCTACAAAATAAGTATCTTGACATTTTTTTTGTTAAAATGTACGGGTTTTGAGTAATTTAGGTTTGAAATTTTCAAACAGCCGCCATTTTGAAATGCATGATTGGATATAATCGAAAATGAAGCGCTTTTCGAAAAAATATTATTCTTCATTTTCTATTTATTTTGACCCATATAGAACCATTTCCCGAAGTTTTTAACACTAACTTTGTTCCACCCTGTATAATAACATATATTAATACAATTTCTTTAGAAATAGGCCTACAGTTTTATAATCCTTATAATTGTACACATTTATCGAGTTAAAAAACCCCGTCAGCATAGTTAGGTAGACCTAGATAAAGTCTGTTGTTTTTAAATTAAGTATTTCTTTGATGTGTCTCTAATTAATTTGCCTGTGATTTTCGACGGGGGCTTGCTAGTTTAAAAATAAAACAACCTCCATGAAAGATGCAGTAAAAGTAACTCTCGTTAAGAGATGAATAAGATTTTGAAAAGCGTTAAAATTGAACTCCTCTCCCATTGGATCAAACCTCAATGCAAATCATTACTGATTCAATCTCTCCCAGCTGAATCAAACACCGAAATAAAATCAGCAAGTCGGGTCGTGGCGTTGATATGTGCCCACGTCCTGTCAGCTGATCGGACATTGATTTACCGCTGCAGTCCAGGCGACCTGTTTCCTTGGCAACGCCAATATATCTGCCAAACTTCTTTATTTACAGTCTCTATAGGAATACATTAAGTGTGATTCGGTCTTGCCGTAAACACGAGCGCGCGCAGATACTGCGACTACATCTGCGTGACATCGGCCTTGCTTAGTGTATTTGGTAAAGTGATAAAAACATCTTCAATGCCCTTCTCCATCTTCAATACTCCGAGAGAGTTTAAGGGTCGGCTCTAGTAAAACAGAAAGCAACCTGCGACTCCAGCGTAGCGGCGGTAGGTTACGCGGACATTGCTCATCCTAAATCCATTTAAACCCGAAATTGTTCAAATAGCGTTTTCAAAAAAATACCAAACTCTTAGGGACAAAATTCTTCATCCGAATGGCTTGATAATTTTTCGTTATAATTAATAGTTACATCGTAAAAAAATATTTAAAGTCACCCTATAGCGGCGGTAGGTTACACGGACATTGCTCAGCCTAAATCCATTTAAAACCCGCAATTGTTCAAATAGCGTTTTCAAAAAAATACCAAACTCTTGGGGACGAAATTCTTCATGCAAATGGCTTGGTACTTTTTCGCTATAACTAATAGTGACAACATAAAAAACTATTAAAAATTAATTTTTTAAATTGTTAATAAATATTAAACAAAACGTTTTTCTTAATTTTGGAAAAGCCATTTGCATGCGTATTGGCCATAGCTTTAAAATGGCATATCGTTCATAATTATCCGATCAAAAATAAAGGAAAAATATGGATTTTAATTTAACATTGGTCTTATGGAGTGTTAACCAACATGGCCGACAGCTAGAGCCGACCCTTAATGAAATAGGTCAGAGAGCCGGTGACCTTGAGGCGAGGGAAAAAGCGGGAGACGGACAATACAGGACTGAATACATAAGCGTCTGCTAATCACCCACTTATACCGTTCCCCATCCAATACGAGAAGGAATTTTGAGTAAATAAAACTTTCGTACGTTGGCTAGTAGCGCCACAACCGGCTTTCATCGTAAGCCTCGATGCCGTTGGCACATGCGTTAATATCTCGTGTTTCATACTCTATTCATAAATTAATAATTCGACCACGCAACTGAACCGCTGACGTGAGTTGAGCAAATTTCCAAAATTAAGTTTATATGCCTATGTTTTAGGGTTTCAACCAACAATTTGGGAAATAGGTCTATTCGCGACGGTGCTGAATAGCTGCAAAATGGTTCGCACGTCATTCCGCATATTGGGAGTATCTTCAATGCACAAAGCAATGCGTGCATCGCACGCCAACAACCGTATTGGGAGTATCTTCAATGCACAATGCATTGCGTGCATCGCACGCCAAGCCCCGTATTGGGAGTATCTTCAATGCACAATGCATTGCGGGCATTGCACGCCAACCCCCGTATTGGAAGTATTTCCAATACACATATCATTGCGTGTTTCGCACGCCAACCCCCGTTTTGGGAGTATCTTCAATGCACAATGCATTGCGTCCTTCGCACGCCAATCCCATGGTAGAATCCACCACATGGCTTTGAACCGGGTACATCTATAATATTTTACGTTTTGATCTATTTTGGGGGAACCAAGCGAGCTATAAGGTCCCGTAAGAAAACAAAATGTGCAGAAGAACATCTTACATTTATATTTGTAGAAACTAAAAAAAAAATCATTCTCGTAGAAAAAATCTCAAAAAATAGTTACTTCCGGACAAAAAAACGTGCTTCCAATTGTTGGATTTTTTGGCTAACGAACCCGTCCGAGCGACGTAGACAACCAACATGTGTACCAAATTTGAACCAAATCGGACTTAAAATGCTGCCGCTAGAGTGCGACACATATATACATATATATATCTGTTTTTTAATAATACCCTAAAACATGTTCTGGGGACCATGATCTGTGCTTGGGTCTTACCATAAGGGCCACTGCAATTGCTCATTTTTCCTACGGAAATTCGCTAAAAATATTTCCTGTCAAAATAAGTGCTCCGGTTGTTGGAAGTATTTGGATAACGAACCCGTGTGAGCCACTTAGAAAAACAACGTGCGTACCAAATTCGGACCAAATCGGACGTAAAATGCATTCGTTATAGTGCGAACACATATAGAATACATCATATACACATAATTGTTAATGAGTCCCGAAAACGTATTCTATGGACCACTCCCGACCTTAGGTCTCACCATACGAGTCACTGCAATAGCTTATCTTTCCTACTGAAATTCGATAATAATCGTGGGAATAACTTTAAATTACAGTATAAAGGATTTGCGTGTGACCCTAAATGATGAAACCTAGAAAAATGATTTAAAATGTTAAATTTTTACTTAATTGAACCTTTTATTAGAAGGAGTTGATGTCGATGTCTTTCAATAATTGTGCGGTATATGACAGAAGCACGCAGCATTTAAGAAAAATTTAAGAGGTTTCATCGCTTTTTAGTTTCTCCACCCTATATGTAGTATATGGAGAAAGTATTGTTTTCGTCCAAATTTTTGAATGTGAATTTTTAGTGGAATTATCTGTTTTGGTGCTCCCTGAACGTCAAATAACTAAATCACGATTTCTCTAAAACTACTGAACGGATTGGAATAAAATTTGGTATGTAGCTTCCTCTAGGGCCATAAGGGCTCACTAAGAATTTTTTTTAAAAAATTCGAAATTTTATTGGGATTTGGGGGGGTCAAAGTACTAAATCACGATTTCTCTAAAACTACTGAACGGATTGGAATAAAATTTGGTATGTAGCTTCCTCTAGAGCCATAAGGGCTTACTAAGAAAGGTTTTAAAAAAATTCGAAATTTTAGGGGAGGTTTGGAGGGGGAGGTGAAAGTTACTAAAACTCCTCAGAAGAAATACATAGTGTAATTTATATTTATTGATATAATATATATTTTTGTTAATATACATTTAACATGGTAACATTTTCCTACTTTTGCAATTCTAAATAACCATCTCCTATGCTACTGTTTGGAAGGTATAAAGTTTCAACTGGGAGAAAGTATGTGGCAGTTATCTGGTATCGTTTATTAGGTTGTAAAATGGCGTCCGAAATACGTTATTGCGAAGTATGACAGTAGAACAACGTCCAACTAAACTGGTCATGCAAACTAATTATTGCCTACACTTTCTCGCTACACATGTCGAGCCCGTCAAACTAATGGCGTGGTTGTACTGGCTGTGCTCCGGTAAAAGATAAAGCAACCGGCGACACCAGAGCTTCACCCTAGGGATATGCGATATAGCGTACAACGATGTTTACGATTCGATACATCGAACTAATCCGATGTATTACATGAGTCCAAATTTATTCGATACATCGATGTATTTTCATTCGATGTGTGGAAAGGTTCAAGGATTCAACCTACTACTGTCCTACTGAATGTATTGCTACTTTTCATCCGATTTTGATTTTACTTTTTCTCTTTGTCGAAAATTATCTTGGCATTTTTGCAGACGACGACGTTGTTTTAAATTCTGCTGTTGAAAGTTGAAATACGTTTAAACATATTGTGACTAAAAACTATAAGTTAGAACTTCCGACTATTTTATGTATTTTTTTATTATTATTCTTGCATTTCTGTTGGCGTACTAATTACTCCTTGTAAATTTACGCCTTAAGAGTCGGCTCTAGTAAAACAGAAAACAACCTGCGACTCCAGCGCTTCACCCTATAGCGGCGGTAGGTTACGCGGACATTGTTCAGCCTAAATCCATTTAAAACCCGCAATTGTTCAAATAGCGTTAAAAAAAAAAAACTCTTGGGGACGAAATTCTTCATCCGAGTGGCTTGGTAATTTTTCTACAATTAATAATGACAACGTAAAAAAATATTCAAAATCAATGTTTTAAATTGTTAATAAATATTAAACAAAACGTTTTTCTTAGTTTTGGAAAAGCCATTTGGATGCATATTGGCCATAGCTTTAAAATGACATATCGTTCATAATTATCCGATCAAAAATAAAGGAAAAAATTGGATTTTAATTTAACATTGGTCTTAAGGAGTGTCAGCCAACATGGCTGACAGCTAGAGCCGACCCTTAAGATGATAAGTAGGTCTACAGTAGTATAAAACTCCAAATAAAAACGGCACATAAAATAAGCCATAGGCCCCGCCTGACTTGTTCTAAAAACCCTAACCCGTAAATCAGTGCAGATTTTTTGAGGTGAAAACCATTAGTGGTTATTATTGCCTAATAAATCAGTGTAGAAATAAATTCTAGTAAATCAGCCGCTACGGAAAGCCATTGACTAACACCGATTTAAAAATTGATAAATTGTATTTTGTTTAAATTACTCTATTTATTTTCTTTTAAATCATTGGAATATTTCGATACTTTCCACACAAAACAGCAATTGTTTAGCATAATTATAGTCATATAAACAAAAGTATTCGATGTTTAAAAACATCGATGTTTACTAATCGATACATCGATGTACAAGTGGCGATGTATGAAATGTTGTGTTTTGTTTCAAACGAACATCCCTACTTCACCCTATAACGGTATTCAAACAGTGGAGTTTTTTGAAGCTGAGGGCGCTTTGGCATTGCATCGTTTAAAACCATTTTATAAATCTATCTTGCTTAAGGGTCTTCTATACCTTGCGTAAAACAGCAAAAACATGCACTTCGTACTAACGTGTTTCGGACGCCGTTTTTCAACGGCTCGGCTCTCCACATTCAAAACTACGATATTGGGTACCAATTTCAATGTTAAATAACCAAAACATACCTTCACTATTAAGCATATTTTTGTGCTGTTTTTGTTAAAAAACGAAAGCTGTATTTTTTTCCTTAACGTAAAATAGATTGTGGGTGTTGATTGCTAAGGATTTTTGCAATATCTCTTTTTGCAACTGAGTAAAAAATGTATAAAGTCTACTAATTTTTACTATTTATATCATACGTTTATTAAAACAATAAAACGGTTTCTGAAAATGTATTCGGCAATCAACATCCACATATGACAGTACTTCAAAATAAAAAAAAAAAAAATTTAATTTATTCCAAGAATTAACGGAAAAAAATGACTTATTCTGTAGCATTGCTCTTATGGGAATAAGATTCAATATGGCGGGCAGGGAAGCGCCCCCTTAAGTCCGATTTGGTTCAAATTTGGTACACATGTTGGTCGTTTACGTGGCTCGGACGAGTTCGTTAGCCAAAAACAACCAACAATCGGAAGCACGTTTTTTCACAGGAAGTAACTATTTTTTGAGATTTTTCCTACGAGAATGAATTTGTTTTTGAGTGTGTTTTACAAATATAAATGTAGGATGTTATTCTGCACATTTTGTTTTATTACGCGACCTTATAGCTCGCTTGGTTCCCCCCAAAATCGATCAAAACGTAAAATACCATAGAAGTACCCCGGTTCAAAACAGTGTGGTGGATTCTACCGTGGGGTTGGCGTGCGAAGCACGCAATGCTTTGTGTGTTGAAGATCCTCCCAAAATGCAGAAGTCATGAAACCTTTGAAAAAGAGGGTTCGGTTTAAGAGTCATCTATACCTTGCGTAAAACAGCAAAAAAATGTACTTCGTATTACCGTGTTTCGGACGCCGTTTTTCAACCTAAAAAGTTGTGAAACATCTTAAATTGTTCTTAAAGGCTTTGTGCTTTTGTCTTATATCTCATAATTGAAAGAAATCGTCGGCAACTCCTTTTAATCAACAGTTTAAATGAATAAAAATCGATTATTTTTAACGCATATTTGGGAGTTTTAAGCAATTATTTCCATATTTTAAGCTAACACGTAAAAAATATAAAGCCTTCTTTATAACTTAAAGTAGTTTCCCAGATTGTTAATTTATAAATAGAATCCGAAACACGTTATTACGAATGCATGTTTCAACGATTTTGCGGCTTCAGTCAGACCTTTTGCATTGAAATCATACTGTACACTCGGGAGTTTTCTTCAAGGTAAAGAAAGAAGAGCCTTAAGAGAAAAACTAAACATTCTTTAAAAACTGCTGCTCAGGCATGCGATTCACTTTTAATAATTAATTTTGTATTATGTAAGGAAAAAACATTCAAACTTGGTACTTAAAAAATGCCAATTACCTGAAACGTGTGTTGGTTCAGTAAAGGCCTAACCTGAAATTGTGTCAGCTTATGATCCAAAGCAGCCGAGTTATCTGCCGTAGATCTGGGAGTGAACGCGGTGGTTTGAGAGTGAAAACTTTTAGTCCAGTCAAATTGTGCTTAAAAGAACCCCTGGCGGGAAAGTTTTGGGGTAGTTTTGATTTCTTCCTTTCTATATGTATTTTGGGGTGCTGAATCCGAATCTGAGGTTTGCCTACAAAATTTCGTGACGCAACATTGAAAAAAATGCAAAAACATGTAAAAAATCTCGTGTTTTGGCGATTTTTTGCTTAAAAGTCGAAAAATATCAACTTTTCGTAAATAACCTTCCTATTCGAAAAGAATGTACATAAAATTTAATACAAATTACATCGTTTATTTTTTTTTCTCCGACGAACCGTTCGGGCTCAAGCGCCAGTTGAAAATTAGCGTATTTCGGCTGGCTCCGCAGAAACCCACTTTTCCACTCCAAAGCTCTAACTTATTATTTAAGGCTGTAATTTAGTGAATTCTTCCTACTTTTTAGTTGAATACAATGTGACTGGTTTCAATTATTATGTCATCTAAAGTAATAAAACAATATAATATAAACTAAAAAACTAATTTAATATACCACGTTTTTAAAACAGAATAAATCTGTATAAATCTGCATGGCTAGGAGAAATTATTGTATACTTTTTAGTTGGTTTAAAAAATTTGGTATATTAAATTATTTTAAATTCAGTAATATTTTCTGACTTTTAGTCCTCAGCTGTGAGTTATATTTAAAATATCAAATCTTTAGCTCATTGAGAACTTAGTTTAAAATGGAATAGACAAACAAACAGACAGACAGACAAAAATGCAAAGTAAAATTGCATTGACATCCAGTTCGAGTTATGTTTAAAATTTCTAGTTCATCGGGAAGTTGGTTTAAAATCGGTTGTACTGAACAAACAAGAAAGCAAGTTAATAAAAACGTGGTAATAAAGGCCTTTTCAAAACAACATTATATTACATTTTTATGCAAATATAATTCCGTCTTGTACGTCTTTTCATTTTATTTATTAACTCCCGGCCTCCCCAAATGATTTTATAACTACCCTTCTGGTTTAAAAGCACCTTTTCTTTTCATTCGACTCCTTCACATGCGTTAACAGTCTCGAGCGTTATCAGTATTGTTCACAAGCTATCCTCCCCTCGTCCCCCTCTAAAAAGCAAAAACAAAACACATCAACAACCAAGCTATCCTCTCGATTCCGGTGTGAAGGGAATACTTCGATGTTAGAATCCAACGACAACACAATTCAATAAGTTATCTTTACGCGTAGTGAATTACGCATTATAATTACAATGAATTCGTAAGCCTAAATACATTTGTAAGAAAACAATAACAAAACATTTTACTAGACTGGTTACAAATAAATTAAACTATTTAAAATTTTATGTCATTGTAATGTTTTCCAAATTCAACTAGGATAAACTTGGCAAATAATAGATAAATTAAAAAAAAATAAAACCCCGTACGGCTGAACTGATTTTCTTGAATTATAGCTATACTAAGAGCACTCTCGATCAAGACAAATTTCAATAAAAATAACTAAATCAAAATCGGTTCATCCATTTAGGAGCTACGATGCCACCGACAGATACACACGTTAAACTTATATAACACACCTCTTTTTGCTTCTATTCTTAGGGTTAAAAAGAAATGGGCCTATATGTTTACTGGAAATAATCATAAACTACCGCATTTTCAAATGTAGGGCTAACCTAAAAACTCAGCTTCTCAGTCGTTTTTACAAATATTTGTAAAACTAATGTTAGTATAAATCCTTTTTTATTGTAAAACAGAAATTACTTGCAATTCTGGGTTTTAAACTTGTGGGTTTTTCAAATCACCATTTTGTATTTTTATGAGATAAGCACCCCAGTTTTTTAATCATTTTCAACAAAACATACTGTCATCTCTTCTTGAGATAGGATCAAAGTTGTTATTTTCGCACCACCTATTTCATTTCTAGATGAACAAGCCCCTACGGTAGAACAACCCGAACCTGGGCTAGGATCCACCGCCTGCAAAGAACCTCAGCCAGGACCCTCTAAACGACAACGCCTAACATAATAATGTAATATACATATAATCATAATATATAATACTTAAAACAATATAATAATATGTAATCATTTTTCTAGATTTTCGTTGTAATTTTAACTTTGTGTAACTAAATTTGTATAATTTCGGACTTTATATAACTTAAACATTATTACATTAAATTTTTGAAAAAAATATTTCTACCTTCACATATACGATGTAAATATAGTATATGCTGAGAACAGAAAGGAATTCACAAATTGACAACGTTGAATATATTAAATTAAAGTTTTATAGTGGAAATTGTGGGTTTTCGGGGAGACAGGCGAAATACGCCAATTTTCAATTAGCGCTTGTGCCCGAACGGTTCGTCAGAGAAAATAACTTATGGAATGAAATTTGTAGTAAATTTTATGTACATTAATTTTTAATAGGAAGTTTGTTTACGAAAAGTAGATAGTTTTCGAGTTATAAGCAAAAACCCGCAAAAACATAAGATTTTTGACATGTTTTTGCATTTTTTTCAATGTTGCGTCACGAAATTTTGTAGGCAAACCTCAGATTTGGATTCAGCACCCCAAAAAACATATAAAATGGAAAAAATCAAAACTACCCCAAAACTTTCTTGCGAAAAACACAATTTGACTGGACTATTTGTAAAATCATCCTTTCTTAGTGCGCGTCTAAGAATACACCTTCAAATGTTCGTACTTTCTACGTTGATTCTATCAGTCAGTCATTCGAAGCCGCTTACACAGGATGAAACGGAAAAACTTCCAGGACTTGTTCTACTAGTGAACATAAAGAAACAAGTTAATTTAAACATAGGTTCGGAAATGCTTCGTTTTCCAGCTATCCACCTCTTCTTTACAAAATACTAAATACCTTTGGATGTATAGGAAGTATATGGAACCCAAATTTTGATTACAATTTGGTATGACATCTTTTATTCACGTATAAAAAACCAAAACGTTTTTTCCTATATTTTTAAAATAGCGGCCATTTAAAAGTGTTTATGGAAAAAATCTCAAAAATCGCTAAATTTCAAATTTCAAAAAATTTCCTATTTTAATGACTAACATAACGGTTTTTATTATTTCTGTATCTTAAAAGAAAATTGAGTTATTCGATAAAAAGTAAAAAAAAAAATATATTATGGACTGATCACATCGTTCACCAAACCCAGTCGGATATTCACGGGCGAGCAAATGCAAACAACTTTTTGTATACTCTGATATTTTTACGAAATTCGAGATTGTTTAGGACAGAGGCACTTGAATCTTAGTAGGGTCCCCACCTCTAAATTAATCGAAATAAAATCTCTTTAACTTCAAAACGCTTGTCTATAATAATACTAGCTGACCCTTACGGCGTTGCCCGTGGTGGTTGGTATTTTCAGTCTTTTTAACGTAATTGTATTCTTTTTAAGAGTTCAGTCAGTAAGTGGTATGTGGCTTTTATATATATAGATCTTAAATAATAAAAGCACTATCGTCATAATAATAAAAGATCTGAAATTATGATTTTAGTAACTTTGATCCCTCCTAACCCCTCCTAAAATTTCGAAAGTTTTCATACCCTTTCTTAGTGCGCACCTATGGCCCTAGAGGAAGCTACATACCAAATTTCATTCCAATCCGTTCGGTAGTTTTGAAGAAATCGTGATTTAATAACTTTAATCCCCAAACTCCCCTAAAATTTCCAATTTTTTAAAACCCTTTTTTTAGTGAACACTTATGACCCTAGAGGAAGCTACATAAAAAATGTCATTCCAATCCATTCGGTAGTTTTAAAGAAGTCGTTTTTTAATAACTTTGATCCCCCCCCCAAATCCCCCATAAAATTTCAAATTTTGTCAAACCCTTTTTTAGTGAGCACCTATGGCCCTAGAGGAAGCTACATACCAAATTTCATTCCAATCCGTTTGGTAGTTTTTGAGAAATCGTGATGAGTGAGTCAGTGAGTCAGTGTGTCAGTGGGTTTTGGCTTTTATATACATTTTTTGTATATAGATTATAAAGAGGTAAAATTTGTAATTCGTTGGTTTGTTTGTATGTAGGGGGTAATCTCCGGAACTACTGAACCGATTGTGAAATATAGTTTTACTAATAAAAAGCTACACTATCCCTGAATAACGTAGGCTATAATTCATTTTGATAAAAACACTTTTTATTTCAATATTTGTAAATTTAGAAGGAAAAATTCTTTGGTTAGTGCCCACACTGAGGTATTTCTTGAATGTATTTACATTCATTACCATAGCAACCAATTGAATAAAATAACAGATAAAACAGCTGTTCGCTCTAATATTTCCATTAACAGCTGATTTCAAACTTTGAAGCAATTATTTGTATCTCTAACTTTTAGGTTAGGTTTTTATTAAAGTGTAGACCTGAGCCTTGCTGGTTCTTTTAACCTTTATTACAACTGCTGTTGTAAAATATAGGAAATAATTTGATTTGAACATTTAACATTATTTACAATCTTAGCTTTCGAGTTATTATTAATCTACACCTTTATTATAAAGAAAGCATAACATGATTATGTGTATAGAAGATTGCAACAGGGTTGGCGTGGGGAGCACGCATGGGTTTCCCCTAGTAAAACATAAACGTAAAATCCAATTGCCAAATAAGAACACAGCATTTCTTCTGCCTCGCCAGTTACATTATCACCCGCCTCGGACTAGCGACAGGACACAAACGCTCGAAGAATTTCCGAACACGACAAAATTTCGAAAGCGCCGTGTCCCCAACTATCACAAACAATACATAAATCGCGGTCGCCTAATTCGGCGTGTATTCTTTTTTTCAAATAATTCGGAAAATCTCTCGCAACAGCAAAATTCCAGTTCGGCCGTACTTATTAGCGACCGTTTAACGCATTCCGCGGCTTCGATCGATCCCTTCTTTGTAAAGTAGGAGAAGGCCGGATTGTTCGTAGAGATTTGTAGGCTGGTGTAGGAAAGATTCTTCGGCTACGTTTTAAATCAACGGAACGTTTTTTCTCCGTTAACGACAAAATATTTGCCGTCTTGTTTGCGGCAAAAGAATTAGTTTGGCCTCGATTCTTTTATGTGCTAATTTAAAGTTCGGAACTAGCCTACGGTTAAAAAAATAACGTTTGTTTCCTTGACGTCATCTGTTTGCACCTATTGGACTGGCGAGAGAACGAAATTGAGGAAATGCATGGAAATTGAAACGCCAAAACCGTATTCACCTTTAATGTCATCTAACATCCAGAAAAGGTAGCGTATTAAAAATGCCACCGTCTTATCAACTGAAGCCTACTACTCAAGTCTTGACTTATACCTATGAAATATGCTTGATAGAACTACTGTTTTCTAATTGATTACTGACCTTTAACATCCTGTAGATCTGTTGGACCGTCTCAAAAATCAAAATTCAAATGTGTGGTTAATACAGTTCAACATGTACAATAAAGGTTTCAACAAATAAAGCACTAATTTTTTAAAATGTAAACTTCTATAGGCGCAAGGCGTCCAAAAAAATATGCGGACGGTGAATCGGATTTTACCGTCACGCACTTTTTCGTCAGGCTATACTATATTCATTGTCATTGTGGTTCCTCATATCATAAGTTGTGTCAAAATAGTTTACTTGATAATATCTCTAAATTGGACATTGTGCTTAGTTATTTTGTAAGTTATTTAAAATCTTTTACTTCCTAATACTTCTGATATGAACATTGTTCTTCCTCATTTGTTAAAATAGTTTACTTGATAATACCTCTGAAATTGACATTGTGTTTCCTCATTTCGTAAGTTGTTTTAAATAGTTTACTTGATAATACCTCTGAAATTGACACTGTGCTTCCACATTTTGTAAATTGTGTTAAAATATTTTACTTGATAATACCTCTGAAATGGACATTGAGCTCATTGTGCTTCCTTATTTTGTAAATTGCGTTAAAATAGTTTACTTAGCAATACCTCTAAAATGGACATTGTGCTTTGTCATTTCGTAAGTTGTGTTAAAATAGTTTACTTGGTAATACCTCTGAAATGGAC
>JAGFPH010002528.1:80847-102508 GCA_018207615.1 Philaenus spumarius | reverse complement strand
CAAGGTACGAAATGAGGAAACGCAGTGCCCTTTTCAGAGGTATTACCAAGTAAACTATTTTAACACAAGTTACGAAATGAGGAATCGTAATGCCCTTTTCATAGTATGAAATAAGGAATCACAAAGTCCATTTCAGAGGTATTTCAAGTAAACAATTTACGAAATGAGGAAGCACAATGTCCATTTTAGATGTATTACCAAGTAAACTATATCCTTTACTATATATACGCATGTGTACTAGTAGAGGGTGATGGAATATAGCGTGACGGAAAAATCCGATTCACCGCTTGCAGTTTTTAGACGAGGTAAGCCTATATAAGTTTACACTTCAAAAACTTTAAAATTTCGGGAGTCCGGAACTGAATACTGTATACCCCCGAGTGTATTTCGCTTAGTATATTTTCCTTTTACTAAATTTGCCTTCAATAATTGTGGATCAGGTGACAGGATCCCGCCTAAACCAATCTCCCTAAATGTCTTTATGACCACTAGCGGGCCCTATAATTGCAAAACACCAACTCCATATACAACCGGCTAATATCCGCCGCCTTCGTTATTTACGACGTTTTTAATATTCCCTAACCACCATTCGGCCGAATTCGTGAAACCCGAAGTAACAAAAAGCCCTAAGATTAACGACATTCCATATATATAAGTCGGTGCGATCTCTCTTGGAAACTCTCCCAGTCTTGTGTAATTGGCTTCACTATAAATAAGGAAAGGAAGGGTCGAAGGTCGGCCGGGTCACGCGAGGGGAGTCCTTACAGGTGGCGAGGCTTTCACTCGGATTGTCTTCGGTTTAATTCGGGACCGCTTCGTGAGTTGTCGGTCGTGAAACTGGTTGTGATCGGGGAAGCGGTGTCGATCGTGTTACCGACGCTGGGCGTGTAATTAACGAGTGATGTGATGAAAAGCCGTCTGTTGAGCGGAGTTCTCAGTACGACTATTACCCGTTACAACTAATTTCCGTTGTTAATAAAAAGAGAGTATTTACTTCTTTATTGATCGTAAGTAAATATCTCGAGTTTTACTGAACCGATTTTAATGAAAGACTATGTGTACAAAAAAAATGACAATTATAATAAAACTAGCTGTTGTCCACGGCTTTTACTTACTAAAAAATAAGCAAGTTTCCAAGTTTTGTAAAGCAACAATTTACGAATTCGAAAAATAATACGATGAAACAAAAATAGATATTTAAATCGTCTATTTACCTGTAAATTATCTGACATTTGGCTTTTAAGCAAGAAAAATCATAGGTTTTAACAGCTAGACAGTAAATATAGTTTTATACTATTTGATGCGTGGGTCATAAAGAACAAACTGCCTATAAACATAGTCCAAAAATACTACTTTCGCTAGCTATCCACTATTTTTGTTTTGTTTGTTTAATAATGTATATATCTAGAACAGCTTAACAGATTTAATTGGAATTTTGCCGGCAGGAGTGAATAAGCTCTTTTTATCTTTTAATTTTTATCTCACGTTCTACTTCTGATTCTTTGTAAGGGTTATTTTTGTAGGCACCAACATTTTATGTTTATTGAATGTATTTACAATGAATGGACTTTTAACTGTGTTTACTATCTTAGCTTTGATGTTATAATTAATTCTACACCTTTATTATAATAACATTAAACGCATGGAAACAGTAAAATGTATTTGTATAAAAAACAAACAAATAATAAAAGGCAATTACGAGATTAAAATGATGTGTGTATGTTGCCGTTAAGGCTGGTAAAAGAATTGAAGAAAAGACGTGATGGACTTCGTTCCTGACGGGGGTCCCACGACCGCACACATTTACTTTTTCCGATAAGCAGACTATCCTACCCTTTGTTTTCAACGTTTTTATTTCAACAGAGGTTGTTTTAAAAATTGTTTTTGGTTCAGATGATGTTGTTAAATGACTCATTTGGACTCCCCCCTCGTATTTACGCCACTGGGTTGGTCCGTGCAGGCAGTTTTAAAACCAAATTGTGGTCTGATAGGTTCTGAAACATAATTGCTTTGGGGTATGCAAGTGGGTGATTATATTTCTCGCCTGAAATTAAGGATTTTAGCTATTTGCACCGTGGTAGTAGGTCTCCTTCGGGGCAGAATGCAAGATGAGGGTGAACTTATAAAAAAAAAAAAATTAACAGAAAAAGTATAGTTTACTTTTTTTCTATGTGTTGCAAATATACATGTAGGCCTACTAGCTGACCCGTACGGCGTTGCCCGTGGTGGTTGGTATTTTCAGTCTTTTTAACGTAATTGTATTCTTTTTAAGTGTTCAGTCAGTGAGTGGTATTTGGCTTTTGTATATATCGATCTTAAATAATAAAATCACTATTGTCATAATAATAAAAGATCTGAAATTATGATTTTAGTAACTTTGATACCCCAAACCCCTCCTAAAATTTCGAAATTTTGCATACCCTTTCTTAGTGAGCACCTATGGCCCTAGAGAAAGCTACATACCAAATTTCATTCCAATCCGTTCGGTAGTTTGGAAGAAATCGTAATAACTTTGATCCCCCAAACTCCCCCTAAAATTTCGAATTTTTTAAAAACCGTTCTTATTGAGCACCTATCGCTCTAGAGGAAGCTACATACAAAATTTCATTCCAATCCGTTTAGTAGTTTTGAAGAAATCGTTTTTTAATAATTTTGATCCCCTCAAAAGTCCCTTAAAATTTCGAATTTTTTCAAACCTTATTTTAGTGAACACTTATGGCCCTAGAGGAAGCTACATACCAAATTTCATTTCAATCCGTTCTGTAGTTTTTGAGAAATTGTGATAAGTGAGTCAGTGAGTGAGTGGTATTTCGCTTTTATATATAAAGATTACATATCATCAAATGGCTTCGAAAGAATTTTATAATAATTAAATATACAAAAAAATCCATAATTTAATTTTTTTACATCAGGTCCCCTAAATCACACTTTCTCCATTCCAATAGGATATCTGTAGATGACGTTTTAATCTGTGGCACGAACTATGGATTGTAAATATACAGCTGTTTTATATGGTGCTGCGTCGATTACCCACATTACAAGGCATTCTGTATCGCACACTACCTTAAAGTGGCCGCACGAGCCGCAAAGCGCTAAGTCTTGTATAAACGTATTAACAACACGTATGGCGGCGAGTTTCACGCCTCCGTAGGTCAGAGGTCGCCGTCAGGTATGCCGACACAAGAATACTCGGTGACAATAAATTTCCCCGTTCAGTGTCAAATATCCCCGTTCGATTTATCACCACGGCCGACTTCGGGTACTTTACTTTTACGCTTTCTGTCAAGGCCGGTTGTAATGGAATTTTTTTAACTTGTTTTTCTGTTTCGTACTCAAGTTTAAGGTTTTGCTTAATTCGATCACGCAGCCGAACCGATGACGTGAGTTGAGTGAATTTACAAAATTCAGTTTATATATTTTAGGGTTTCAACCTACTATTTGGAAAATTGGTTTACTAGCGGAGGCTGAATAGCTACTTACACATTATAGGTCGCGCCACCCTAACTTGAGGCAGCCCAAACCCGTCCGCAATTGACCCTTTTACAATCCTATTGGAGACGCTACTTTGAACAGAAGATAACACTGTAAAGAATATAAATCGTTGGTCATATTGGTTTAATCTGAAATTTGATTATTTTCACTACCAAGTAAACTATTTTAACGCAACTTACGAAATGAGGAAGCATAATGTACATTACAAAGGTTAATACCAAGTAAACTATTTAAAAACAACTTACTAAAACACTCTCTGCATATTTTGAACTGGTGAATTTCCCCAGAGAAAAATTCCATGGTTCATGTTATGTGTGGACACAACCACATAGTAGGATTGGAGTTTTGCAAAGCAAACACTCCCGAACTTATCTTAGAACTGATGCTGTTTCATGCCCGTCCCAGGTTGCCTTGTGAGGAGCCCCAAGAAATTTGCTGAATGTTCGAAGACTACCAACAACGATGCGATAGTTGCCTAAAACTTAACGGAGAACATACAGAAAACTTGTTTGTTTATAACTAACCTTTTCAGCGTCTTTTTACTTTGTATATTTGTTTGAAAACAAAACATTTAAAACTATTACAAGTTCAGTACGGGTTATTTTGACGCACATTCTACTTAAGGGCCTGCTGTAGTGGCGGCCATCTTGGATTTTTATCCCATAAGAACAGTTGTAAATTTCAAACCACATTTTTTCGTTTCACATTAAATTTTTTTTTGTACATTTGTCACGTAATTGAAATTTGTATAGTACCAAGTTTGAACTTTTTTTCTTTACACAATAACAAGTTTATAATTAAAAGTGAATCGCAAGCCGGATCCGCAATTTTATAAAGAATAAACAGGTTTTTTTTTTCAGCACTCAATTACAAAAGATGGATTTATAAAAGGGTTTGAAACGAGGCAATGTCAAAGCATTCAACTGCAAGAAATTTCACTGCTCAGTTACGGCTATAGAGTGACGCGCTGGACAATCGACAATCGATTGACCACAGCCCTCCAAGCGGCAAAGCTGTACACTACCAGCACTGAGTTTGTGTGCGTTTCATTCTTCCGCAAGCAAATATAGGACAGCTTAATTAGAAGGTTACAAACCCTGACTGTAAAAGTAACGAAATGCGCATGCGTGACAATGTACGTGAGTATGTGTTATTAAACACAGCTTCCTCTCACACATTGAACATTAACGGATATATTATTTGTCTAGTATTTCTCCGCGAGCAACAAGTTGATGTGATAACCACCAGAGTGCAGGCTAAATGCTCGAGTAGGAACACAAATTTTGCGCGTTCATGCTTCCACAATGAAGCAGATTTTTCGTCATACATTATCTAGTATTATTGAAATTACTATTATTATTGAAAGGCAATTAACTTCGAATGTGGAAACCTTTTTACATTTTTTAATAAGAAAAAAATCGCAAACTTTAATTTTTAGATAAGTCGAAGAACAAATTTAGTTAAAAACAAATGAACAAAAAACTAATAGGTCCCCACATTAGAACTGTCCTATCTTTTAAAATGACAAATTCAGAATACTTTCCTGATCATTATTACTCCAGTAATCTTGTTACGCGTTCAACATTGCTCTTGTGTGGTTGAAATTCAAGATGTTGGTCGGGTCTGCCGAGTCTTAAACCTATTTAATCAAGATTATTTGAAGAGCTAACTATGTTTTCTTTTATTTTTTCCAGGGTCTGCCTCGGGCCCCAATGCATTTGCCCTCATTACCCCACCCTCTCGACGGCCCTGACCTCAACCCTAGGAATTGTCACCGTTAACATTTTCTGATCCCCTGAATCGCCAAGCCCATTACGCTCACCTCGGTGTCTAACGCCGCAGTAAAGACTGTATAAACGCAACCAGGACCGACTATTTAATAAACATATCCAGCCTGAGTATCGTACCATGTTAGGCACTTGTGACGTCACGCCACGCGTCACCTCTGACCTCTGGCGGAGGAGCGGCTAACTACAGTGGGAAATAACTCGACCGGAGGTTCCCTTCTCAATAATTTTCTAACCTTTTAACAGCCGAGCAATACAACGAGCAACTTGGTTTGACAGTAGATAAGTGATCCTCTCTCTCTCTCTCAACAATTCCCCTAGTTTTACTTCTCTTCTCTTTTCTAATTCAATCCACCCCCGTCTCTCTCCTACTTGCAATATTTTCGTACTAATATTCTCCTGCTTATTTTTATTTCAAGACGTGTTAAACTGGACTGACGTAGATCAAATAAAACCTGAACACAACATCTCACAATAAATACGTTTACTAACCTCAAACGCGTTTCAACGACAATGTCGCCATCCTCACCGATGCACGGGCTACAGTAACCAAACTATAACTTGGTTATAGTTATAATTATCTAAGTTACTTTCTCACAAGTCAAGCTCATTAGTTATTTATGGACTGACGTAAATATATGTTTAGTTTTAAATAATAAGTAATGGTTTGCGACTAAACGGCGTGGACGACTACACATTATATGAATATATTTAAACAAGAGTAGTTAAAACCCTCTGAGGATGATGACCATGTCATCGAAATGTACATAAGGGTAGTAAACATAACTTACAATTTAGTTGTTTAGTTATTGTTTTTGTTCCTTGTTTTTTGGTTCGGGATTTTTATTAAAATCAGTGTAATAAGTAATAAGATGCCGTTAAAAATTGATACAAAAGAGAAAAATATAACTTAAAAAAAGTAAATGTAAGCGGTCGTGGGACCCCCGTCAGGAACGAAGTTCATCACGCCTTTTCTTCAATTCTTTTACCAGCCTTAACGGCATACATAATTTTAATCTTCCAATTGGCGTTTATTATTAGTTTGTTTTTTATACAAATATTTACTGTTTCCATACGTTTAATGTTATTATAGTAAAGGTGTAGAATTAATTATAACATCAAAGCTAAGATGGTAAACACAGTTAAATGTCCATTCAATTGTAAATACATTCAATAAACCTAAAATATTGGTTCATCAGTCTAGGCCTAACCTAAAATTATTGTGTGTATGTTTAATTTATTTTATCTGTCTTACACACATACAATAATTTTAGGTTAGGCCTAGACTTAAAATGACTTTCTAGGCCTAACCTAAAGTTTCAGCGCTTGACGATAATATCTGAACTACGCCGGAAGGAACCGATCGTCTCTTAATTTAAATTGATGAACCAAAACACATGTTTCTTGAATGTATTTACATTCATTGCCATATCAACCAATTTGATAACGCTTTTTCGTTACTCGTTTTTATATTTGTCATTGCCATAGCAACCAATTTGATAACGCCTTTTCGTTACTCGTTTTTATATTTGTTATTGCCATAGCAACCAATTAATAACACCTTTTTTCGTTACGCATTACATTTTTTAAATATAATCAAACTTGACTCGTGAGAAATATCATTTCTAAAAGTAAAAATAAAAATATAGAACACAATTCTCACAAAAATATGTTTATTGGTAAAACGCGTTTCAACGACAAAGTCGTCATCATCAGTGACACATGAGCTGCAACTAAATTATAACAGAGGAGACAAGGTGCTGTGTCACTGAAGATGATGATTTTGTCGTTAAAACGCTTTTGACCAATAAGCGTATTTTTGTAAGAATTGTGTTCTGTATTTTTCTTTTACCTTTTAGAAACTACATTTTCTATTTGTTAACTCCTATTGCAAACCTATTGCGTTATGGAACTTCGTTTCAATATTAAGTTTAATGTGTTATGCAACTAATGTAGGCTGTATGACTTGTTTTGAGGTTAGAAGTCGATGAAAATTTATATTTTTACTTCGTTCTTTAGAAGAAACTACTCAGGCCTAGATACAACAGACCATATCTAACTGGGTATATCCCGTTAGGGTATTTTTAACATGGTAAATGTACAAAAGCCTGCAATTAAACATTTTACTCAAAGACCTGAAATGAATTTTGGAAACAAAACAAAAGATCTTACATTTTAACTATACACCTACTTAAATCAACGATTAACTCCAAATATTTTAAATACAGTCATTAGGCAAACCATAAAATTATTGTTTGCTTTAAAATTCACTTTAGATTTCAACGACAGTATGCTGTATTTGTAAATTAACAGTAGTTCAAAGTTTTACGAATTCTATTGAAAAAGCAACAATTCAGACCAATGCCAGAAGATAATGCGATTGGTTAAAATATAGTTTTGTTTGGGATAAAACTGTATAGTTAAAAGTATAAGAGTTATTAATTAGCAGCAGTATACAGTAAATTCCCACTGTATCCAAGAACTTTGCCTGAAAAACTTTCAAAACTGTTATAAAAAATGGTTTAAGGGTCTGCTCCAGGAAACGAGAAAGCAACCGGAAACGAAAGCGCTTCTCACTGTATCCCTATCTAAACAGTGCAATTTCTTGCAGCTGAACGCTTTAACATTGCTCTTATGGGATAAAAATCCAAGATGGCCGCCACTACAGCAATACCAGAACAAAACAGTCAAAAATAGTCCTCTTCAATATAACTTATCTTTCATCGAATTTTGAAGATAATCTTTGCAGGAAATCGTTCAGAAACATCTAAATTATAATTCGTAGGTGACAAAAAATGTAAATTATTTATTTATATTTGTAGATATTTGCTTATAAACAAGACGTAAAACATGATTTTCAGTCGAGTCACTTGATAGCAGTAAAACATCGGGGCGAATTTTGTTACCTACTAACTGTACATTGGAGCTTTCTGCAAATTTAAATTTCGTACGTACATGTGGAAATAAGACCGATATTAGTAAAAATAAAAGTGTATACAAGCATATTCTAGTGCTCGAGCGCTTTACCAATGTATTAGGGCCAGCCTTCTCAAGGTCGGCTCCACTCAATGGATTCGATGTTTTTACTCGAGTGGTATTGCATACGCTTAACATAGAACAGCTGATTTCGTACCCTTAAGCGAAAACCTTTCTATTCTGTGGAGGAATTCATGAATTGTAATTTAATTGATATAAACTTGTTATGTGTTACTATGTTATGTAGGCCTACCTATCTCTATTTCAATATGTCAGTTGCCGATTGCATGTATTGTGTAAAGACAATAAAACTATTTTTATTATCACCGAGGATTGTAAAACTACATACATTTGTAACGATTTCTAACCTCAAAGCCGATCAAGCAGCGTATTATGGCCCACATTAGTTTCATAACTCACATACAAAAACAACCAACATTATAAGAATTTTAACGAACATACGCAAGTGGTATACTATATTGTTACTCACGTACTGACGTACTTAGACACGCTTTTATAGGGGTTGATTATTTTAAAAGTATACAGGGTGTTCCAGAATTCTCCACCGATACTTTAGGTCATTTTTTAGACCGAAGGCAACTCACAGTATTGTTGAAACGTTCGCGAGTCCCTTGTTTTTCAAACATTAGATTTTTTAACGAATTTCTATAGGAAAGATGAGCTATTACAGTGACTGTTATGGTGAGGCCTAAGGGGAATAGTCAATGAGCACCGGTCATAATCTCCGGGATACGTTTTGGGGTGTCATTAAAAATTGTATGTAGATATTGTGTACAGGAAGTAAACAATTTTTGAGATTTTTCATACTAAAACGAAATTTTTGTGGGGGTTATATAAAAAAAATAATTATAGAAGATTGTTCTTCATATTTTGATTTTATATACGACCACTAGCTGGCCCGATCCGGCTTTGCACGGATAGACAAATAAAAATTAAATGTATATTAACAAAAAATATATTATATCAATAAATATATTACACTATGTATTTCTTATGGGGATTTTTAGCAAATTTGACCCCCCTAAACCTAACCTAAAATTTCGAATTTTTTAAAACCCTTTCTTAGCGAGCACCTAGGGCCCTATGGGAAGCTACATACCAAATTGCATTCCAATCCGTTCAGTTATTTTGGAAAAATCGTGATTTAGTAACTTTGACCCCAAACCCCCCCCCATAAGATTGCGAATTTTTTTAAACCCTTTTTTATCAGCCCCTATGACTCTAGAGGAAGCTGCATACCAAATTTCATTCCAATCCGTGTAGTAGTTTTAGAGAAATCGAGATTTATTAACTTTGACCCCCCAAACCCCCCTAAAATTTCGAATTTTTTGAAAACCTTTATTAGTGAGCACCTATGGTCCTAGAAGAAGCTACATACCAAATTTCGTTCAAATCCGTTCAGTAGTTTTTGAGAAATCGTGATCATTGAGTCAGTGGATTTGGTTTTTATATATATAGATATAGACATTCAAGCCCCCCCCTTCTCAAAATCGATTAAAACGTAAACTACCATGAAAGTACGCTAAAAATACCGTAAACAGTTAGTTGGTCCGCTGCGAGCGAAGCGATGAAGTTCATAATCCGAGGCCGCAAGGTCAAGTGAGAGCAAAACGTAACAACGCGTGAGACGGGGCTGGACACTGATGTAAACTGCGGGTACTATTGTGTTTCGTACACGCAGGCAGCTATTCAGCGTATTTGTGAGTAGACCAATTTCCCAAATAGTTAAAACACCAAACATTTTGAAAATTCGCTCAACTCGTGTCAACGGTTCAGCTGCGCGGTCGACTTATTCTTTATTCGAACGCCTAAAATCCTTCCTTCAACCGCAACACGGCCATCTGCAGGAAATGGTTATTTAATTCAACGCGCGTAAAGATGTTTTTATTATTTCTTCGTCTCGTACACAAAACGTTTCTTGCTTTGCAAAATGTCCAAAATTTCGATCGACTTTGAAAAATGGAAATTCGTCTTAAGGAAACTGTCGACTCACCGTAGGCGTGATGGGTTGTCTGCGGGATTCGATACAGTTTGAAAAATAACACGTCATAGTTGCCAAAACAGATGTTGTGGCGCGTTATTTATTCGGTCATAACGTCCGCCATATTGTGTTTATCTTAGTAGGTGTAACCATTGTAACTATACAAATAGAGAGAAATGTAAAAGAAATAAAACAATACAAAATAATCCGTTCACGCAGCTAATTCACACAATTAACTTTAGATGCTTTACGGATTCAACCGAGTATTTTTTAAATCGGTCCACTCACGACGGAGCTGAATAGCTGCTTCCGTGTACGAAATATATTAGTAGAATTTGTTGGCAACTAAGCCTCCAGCTTCGGCTTCGTTCCGCTCGCAGCGGAAAAGCTACCTTTGTGAGGTAAATAACACGTGCTTTTATAGTGTTTTCCGTTCAGGTCGATTTTCGGGGAAACAGACGAGCCATAGGGTCGTGTAAAAAAACAAAATGCGCAGAATAATCTCCTGTGTTTATTGTTTTAGAGTACAAGTTTTATTTTAGTACGGAAAAATTCGTTTTATTCGCAGCGTACAAACTAGGCCGTCGGTTTCCGATCAGCATATGCCACCACGAGGATTAGAACCGGATACTTTAATGGTATTAATCGATTCTGGGAAAAGTAGGCGTTTAAGGTCGTGTAAAAAAATTTGGAAAACGGTTGACCCTAAAGGCCATCCATGTAACTTCCCGCTAAGTTTAATTGCAACAAACACTATTTTTGGAAATTTTGAACTGCCATAACTTTTGAATGGATCAACCGATTTTTATGCGATTTGCGGCAATTGATGCATTTTTTTTAAGTCCATTGAAAGAATTAACAACAAAAATTTTTCAGATGAAAAGTTTCGGAGAAATTGAGGAAAAACACTTTTTTTATTTTCTTTCGTTCACGATATCTCGCGAATGAATCAACCGATTTTTATGCGATTTGCAGCAATCGATGCAGTTTTTCGAGTCTATTGAAAGAATCGACAACAAAAAATTTTCTGATGAAAAATTTCGGAGAAATTGAGAAAAAACATTTTTTTTAATTTTCTTTCGTTCACGATATCTCACGAACGAATTAACCGATTTTGACCGGACTGGTAGCGATCGACGTCGCTTTTCAAGGTTAAAAGCTGATTAGATTTTGGAATTGATCGGTAAAGCCGTTTAAAAGTTATTCCAAAAAAGCCTGATTTGAAAAAAATTTATTTCTTAGTTTTTTCGAAATTTCTCAGAACCTACCGGTCCGAATTAGTTGAAATTTTTCAGGAAATCTAAGTTTGATGGAACTCTTTAGAACGCCGTTTGGTAGCATCCAATCGGTTAAGCCGTTCAAAAGTTATAAGCGGGTCACATACTTACATACACACACACACACATACATACAGACAGGGTGACACCCTCTCGAGAGTGGTCAGGGAAGATTCCTAGGACCTCAAAACGTCGAGATCTGATGATTACTCGATTTTCGAAAAACGGGGTGAAACCAATAACTTCCCGATTTTAGAAAATTTTCAATTTTCTTTTAGCGGGAAGTTAAAAACAAAATGTTCAGAACAACATCGTACATTTATTTTTTTAGGTAAACTCACAAAAGTGTTTCATTCTATACCCGATTCCACGTGCAGCATGCAGTACAGAGCGCCCATAAGCCATGCTATCCTTACGACAATCTCAGCGATAATAGCCAACTAAAAAACATCAACGCCCATGCTACGCTCGGTCAGTCGACGCAACCCGATAAACGTGATGTTCGCTGTAATGGTAGTAGCATGTCTATTCTCCCGTAAGACCTGTACTGCACGGTGAACGTGAAATCTTGTGTAGTACGAAAAATCTAAAAAATACTTACGGTCAAAAAACGTGCTTCCGTGTGTGTGTTTTTTTTTTTTTTAACGAAATCGTCCGAGCTACGTAGACAACCAACGTATGTACCAAATGTGAACCAAATCGGACTTAAAATGCGGCCATTAGAGTGCGAACACATATATACATATATGTATACATACACATATATAAATATATATATATGCATTTTAATGATACCCCAAAACGTGTTCTGGGAACCATGATCGGTGCTCATTTGCTACTCCCGACCTTGGGTCTTACCATAAGGGCCACTGCAATAGCTCATTTTTCCTATGGAAATTTGCTAATAAATGAATGAAAGAGATATCGAGAGAATATTGCGTTTCGGCCAAATCAATACATGCGTCTGTAAGCGCAAAAACCATCATACATTAGTTTTTTTAGGTATATTTCACGTCTATGTGTACATTCTACAAAATATATTGTACGAGTTCGGATTCAACACCCCAAAATCATATAGCCCTCTTGGAGGTACTGACTATTTGAATTTTGACCATTTGACTGGGCTAACTATAGGCAATGACAAAATTTTAAAATATTAACCGAATTCGTTGAGAAAACATAAATCAACACCTATAAAAGCGAGTGTACGTCCGTACCTACATACGTACGTACGTGAGTAACATATAAAATAACAGCTGATTTCATCCATCATCTGTAATACTTAAACAAAACCGACTTTGGGGTTATGTTTACAACTTTAACCAATATAAGTTCCTGTGCAGGTGATGTTTTTAAATAGGGTATGAGTTATAGAACTATATTATAATGGACGCTATAATACGTTATAAGATTTGCTATGAGGTTATAAACTGTATGCAAATACAACCTTGCTAGAGTGACACCCCAAAACATGTTCTGTGGACCATGATCGGTGCTCATTTGCTACTCCCGACCTTAGATCTTACCATAAGGGTCAGTGCAATAGCTCATTTTTCCTATGGAAATTCGCTAATAACACTGGGCCGAGATCTGATCCTTGCGGGACCTCTTGTTTCAGCTCGGTCTCTTTAGACAGCCTTCCTGCAACACTAACACCCGGTATGTAAGCCTAAATGGCAAACCGATTGGTTTGGACGAAACTCACTACCCGTTTTGCTGTCATTCATTTATGCGAGCGAAGCTATTAGAAACAAAATATTTATTGGGAAATACATTTTCGAAACAGTAATGGACCAAACTGTATTCTTCGAAATACTCTATAAATAGAAAAATAACAATTTCCGTCCGTCAACACTGTTGCTTCGTTAAAGCAACGAAATATTTACAAACACAATGGGGGTAGATTAACTCACCCCCACAGGTACAACAATGCCTCAGTTAAAGCCTACATAAACACACCCTTGTCACGACGTCTTAAAGGTCCCAATTTAACGTTTTGAATACAAAGTAAGGGCAGTTGTAACAACACACCAAAACATCTGTCCTGGAGCAGTTGACTACTGGCTGGACGGAATAATAAACATTCCCTAATGTAGGGGTGGTCTTCGCCGGTAAGCAAACACGCGGAAGGGTAGGAGCAAATATTTGGACGTGTCCGGTGTTTAGGTCAAATTAGGGGCGACACAATTAAAAGCACGAGTTGAAAGGGTGGAGTTGAGTGCGTTTAGGGAATTTCCAGGTAATTAGAGTTGGAAGAGGGTGTTTGGAGAAAGACCACAAGCAAAAGTTTCTGCTCACCACATTTTGGTTCCATCTTGTTTTTCGTTTTTGATGTGAAAACTTCTTATGGCCCGTTCGGCACTTTTTGCGTGGGTATTCGAATGAAAATATTTTAGCACAACGCTAACAATACATTACTTAAAAATAATAAGAAATAGTTATCATAATCAACACACCAATAAACACACGCGCGCGCGCTCACACTCACAAATTACTATTTACTAAGTATTTTCTTTTCGTTCTTTTCGTAGCCGATGATAACTAAAAATTAATTAATTATGACAACTAAGCAAAGATTACTAATAACAATAAAAATAAATTAGGCCTACTACACTCTTAATGGTCAACCTGTGTTAGGCGTTCGGAAAGGTTGCGACAAAAAACGTCCGCTAAGATCTAGGACTTACGTCACCCGAGGACGCGAAATGTTATTTGTTCTTCGCGAAACGTCTTGTTTGTGTATATTTTACTGTATTTGTTCAAAGGATTTTGTGTTGTGTTTTTGTGTGTGTGGTGTGACGTGAAGACTTGCTTCAAAGATTTTTATATTTGACGACAACGTGTCCTGCAGTTATATATACAAGTGAATCAGCAAAAAAGGTGTGTGTAGTCCATTAAGAGTATGGTAATTTATCTACCACCCCACCTACAAATGTCTTTCAAAACTAAAACAATAAAAATGTTAAACAAATGATTGGGGAAGCACAGACATAAAAATTGGCAACATTAGTAGTCGAGTTTACGGATTAATTCCCACCTATATTGCCAAACCTCCAAATCTGTTGCAAGTACCGAGCAAGATATAACCAATTTTCCCTGTTAAGATGTTGAACAAATTCCTCCTGACTCTGCTTTTACCGAATAATTTCTTTAGAAATTCCCATTAAACTTTATATTGATAAGTAAACAAAACTAGCTGACCTGTGCTAAAATTTCGTAAGTTAGGAGCACTTACCTGATTTATTTAGACGATTTAATTGAGTTAATTACTTTAATTTATTCACTGTTATAAATAACAATTTATTACGATTTATAACTATTTACGTTGATTTAATTTGATTGATTTGCGTGATAGATTACACTAGATGGTAAACAATCTAACTGACAGCTGTCATGTTAGTTAAACAGTTTGTTAATGGATGGCGCCTTTCATTAAGAACAGTATGAAGTATAATATAAAAGGTTTTTTAGTCAATTTTTGTAACGAAAACATGAAGTTTAAGCTGTTTGTCTAATTTTTCGTCAATAGCGGGGAACATACGCTTTGAAATGCTTTAGATTGACTAACTTAAAGTAAACAAAAACAAAAATCAAATAATGCTTACTGTATTTTAATTTAATTCAAACATTGGTTGTTACATATTATATATAAAACAGCTGATTTGAATAAAAAACTGAACACATTTTTAGGTTAGGCATACAATGAACCAAATCACGTTTATTTGCAACCAATTGGGCTAATTTTAAATCAGGTTTTTTACATTTCTTCACAACTATCAGTTTTTTTTTTAGATTAGGTAAAAGCAAACAAAAGGTTTACTGTATTATCTATAAAGGTTTACAAACTATAAATCTAAATTTGTGTAATTTATTCTTAAGTTGTACAAAAATCATTTTTCAATTCGATTACTTAAGGCTCGGCTCTCCACATTCAAAACGGCGAAGTTGGGTACCAATTTCAATGTTAAATAACCAAAACATACCTTCACTATTAATTTAGCATATTTTTGTGTTGTTTTTGTGAAAAAACGAAAGCTGTATTTTTTTTCTTAGATTGTGGGTGTTGATTGCTAACGTTTTTTTTCAATATCTCTTTTTGCAACTGAGTAAACAATTAATAAAGTTTACTATTTTTTACTATTTATATCATACGTTTGTGAAAACAATAAAACGGTTTTTGAAAATGTATTTAGCAATCAACATTCGCATATGATAATACTTCAAAATGAAACTAAATGTTTTAATTTATTCCACGAATTAACGAAAAAAATTACTTATTCTGTAGCATTACTCTTATGGGAATCAGATTCAATATGGCGGACAGGGTAGCGCCCCCTTAAGTCAATGCAATAAAATGGAATAAATACTCTTTAAATTAAATCAAGCAATAACGAAGCATTGCTGGGTCCACTAATTGGTAATAAAGTATGAAAATCGGACCGATTTTTAAATGTATTTTATACCATCTTTTTTGACTTTGTAATTTTTTGAGCTTTTTATAAACGCGTTTCGCATTACAACTTTTTCGAAAGTCCCCAAAAAACTGTTCTATCTCCAGAGCTTATTTGAGAACCATATTTTTACAAATATGTCCGCAAAAGGTAATTTTTGTGTAGTTAAGATAATTTAACACTGAGAAGAAGTGAAAACTCGTACATAAACTCCTAGTATTTTTTAAAATTCCATAAATCAAAAACTACTATTTAAACACTTTCAGAACGTACGTGCTAAATAATAATTGTATGGTAAGGAAGATGGGAAAGAAAGAGAGAGAGAGAGAACAGAGGCGAATTAAAAGTTCATTCCTTCGGAACAAAAGACGAGAAGCCTCCGGGGATTTCGCTGGAACAATATTAATTACCCCAGCCGAACATCGTTCTTGATCATTATCCTCGGCGTTAAAGTCTCCAGAAGCTATGCAGTAAACTACGGGGAGAAAATGTACCGTCTCGACCAGACATTCTCCCGGTAGCTATCCGCGTTACAAGGTAACCTGATATTAATGCGGCCCATAAACCACTGGTCTTGCCCCTCTGCACCCCCCATCCCATCTTTTGTTACCCAACATTACTGCGTCTTCAATAGAGTCCAATCACAGATTCATATCTCCAACCTTCATCTCGAATTTATCTTTATACATTTTGACAAGACGACACTGCGAGGGTCTGTCTGCCTATTGTTGTCCTAGGTACTGTCCACTCATCCAATTGTGTCCCAAACAACCCCCCTGCGTTGTGCTCGTAAACTTGTTTTTTCTACTTCAGCTTTTCTGACCAATTATCCGGTATAAATTATTTTTTCTCCTTTGTCATCTTTAGTAATTTGACGTGCCTTTTAGTTTGAATTATGTCAAATCGTGGACACAGTTTTTGTCTCCGTTTTTCATCGACCTTTTTCCGAGTCGTTTCGTCCAATTGGAAACGGCGCCGGCGTAAGTAATTTGGTTTAAACGATAGCATAATGGCTGACCTGCAGGACCACTGTGGTGTAAATGACGTATTTTTCAAATTGATAGTCTCCCTATTGAAATAGTGTCAATCGCCTACTTGGATAGAAAATGCATTAAACAACTTAAATCCCTCATAGTTCAAATAAACCGCTTAGTAGAGAGTTGTTCTTAGGTAAAAATAAGATACAAGTTCTGTCTATGCTTTTAAAATGGCGGCCGTTTAAATTTTGAATGTTAAATATATCTAAACTCGGAACCTTTACGAAAAATTTAAAAGAGACAAAGAGATTTTTATTTTTTATTTATGTCAATGGACAAATGAGTTACAAGCCAAAACTAAACATTAAATATCCTGGCAGTTAATACATATCATAAAAACGTAGTTACTTAGAAAAAATTATTCGACTACGGCAGCTGAACCGCTGACGTGAGTTGAGCAAATTTCAAAAATTAAGTTTATAGGCCTATGTTTTAGGGTTTCAACCAACAATTTGGGAAATAGGTCTACTCACGACAGTGTTGAATAGGCTTCGCACGCCATTCCGCATTTTTTTAGTATTTTCAATGCACAGTGCATTGCGTGAGTCGCACGCCAACCCCACGGTGCAATCCACCGCATGGCTTTGAACCGGGTACTTCTACAGTATTTTACGTTTTGATCGATTTTGGGGGAACCAAGCGAGCTATAACGTCGCGTTAAAAAAAAACAAAATGTGCAGAATACCATCCTAAATTTACATTTGTAGAAAAAACTCAGAAACAAATTCCACCGAGGGGTTGGCGTGCGAAGCACGCAATGCCTTGTGTAATGAAGGTACTTCCAATACGGGGGTTGGCGTGCGAAGCACGCAATGCTTTGTGTGTTGAAGATACTCTCAATACGGGGGTTGGCGTGTGGAGCACGCACTGTTTTGTGTGTTAAAGATACTCCCATTATGCGGAATGGTGTGCGAACCATTTTGCAGCTATTCAGCACCGTCGTGAATAGACCTATTTCCCAAATTGTTGGTTGAAACCCTAAAACATAGGCCTATAAACGTAATTTTGGAAATTTGCTCAACTCACGTCAGCGGTTCAGCTGCGTGGTCGAATTATTTGTTTACTATTTTTTGTATATTTTAAATTTTTGTTAGTTGTGGAATATGAAACAAAATATTTACTCGGTTGAAAAAAAACCCAAATGATTCATTAAATGCGTTTTTATTGGTTGTATTAACGAGACTCCGACAAGCGATCTTGCAAGTACAGTTGGGTTCCCCCCCCCCCCCCACAAAACCTGACAACAATACCAGCAGTTCTCCCGTAACTAATTAGCTCAGCTCTAGCGCAAACATATCCATCTTGTACTGATATTATATCTGTTTGCATTTGGCCGAAGATTCAATTCTCGTCTCGAAGCGTGACGAATCGTAAGTTCCTGTTGTCCACCGCGGGACAATGTGGGCCGGACGGACAGAGGGAAAGGGCTTCTTTTGAAAATATCAATTCTGGGATTGTAAACTTTGAATTCGGACGGACCCAGTATTCACGACAATAGAACAAATCACCTGGACGTGAATATATGATTATGTCTTTATGTCTGACTGAAAGCGCTCCTTTTTACTCTGTCGTATTTTAAGGTTGAAATGAAAAAAAACACAAAGTACTTTCCAAATAAATTGATCAATACATTCGAGTTTTTTTATATACTAAAATATACAGGGTGATTCAGAACAATGTCTTGGTAACTCACTCTACAGCTGATAATAAGGAAAAAAGTTCATGTAAACATAGGCCCGAAAACGCTTCATTTTCCAGATATCCGCCATTTTGTTTTTTGTACAAAATAATTCATATCTACAGAACGGTTTGACTGATTGAGTTCAAACTCGGCATGAAGTTAGACCTTACAATGATATATCTCACGAAAAATGAACGATTAAATCCAATCATGCGTTTCAACATGGCGGCGGTTTGAAAATTTCAAACGTAAATTACTAAAAAACCGCACTTAAAAAAAATTTAAGATACGTTTTCTGTAGCCCTTTTGATTCCCTGTCGGATGGTCTCACAGTCAAAACAATCAGATGAAGGATAATAGTTAAGTTAAAGATAATGACAGCAAATGTATATACAATAATGTTGTGTTTACTATGTAGGTAGGATGCCGTGTTGAACAAACCTGTCGCAGCTGTCTAAAGAGACTGAGACCAGGAGTCCCGCAAGGATCAGTTCTCGGCCCAGTGTTATTTTTACTCTTTATTAATGATTTGTCATCATCAGTACATGCGGATAGGGTAATTCAATTTGCCGGTGATACAACACTATGTTTTCAAGCAGATTCTGTTCAACAATTGGAGCAGAAGGCTTTTTATACAAGTCAATGCTACTGGACAGTATTTCGCTGAAAACTATTTAACAATCAATCCATGTAAAACTAAGTACATGAACTTCAGTAGAAAGCATAGCTCAAATCTGACACCAAGTGTCATGCTAGGTGATAGTATACTTGAAGAAGTGCAATCAATAAAATTTTTGGGTTTTCTAATTGATGACAAGTTGAACTGGAATGACCACATTAGCAATATCAGTGCAAACATTAGCTCAGGTATATTTGTACTGAGAAGTTTGAAGCCATATTGTGGTAGATCGATACCTTTAACAGCCTATTACGGGCTAGTATCATTATTTCAACTATGGAGTTCTTCTTTGGGGAAACTCATCAGTTCAGTACATGAAAAGAGTGTTTGCCTTGCAAAAAAGAGCCATAAGGCTTATTGCAGGGATACATAAAAGACAAAGTTGTAAAAACTATTTCAAGAATTATGGAGTACTTACACCTATTCGTTATTATACAAGGTGTTTCCAAAATACACCGAAAATCTTTGGGATATTGTTCCTAATGTCAAAACAAACAAAAAATGTCATGTAAGTATATAGCCTATCTCGATCCGTTTTCCGTCTGTCGGTCTGTACGTATTTTTTACATGACTGATCATAACTTTTATACTACTAGAGCTACCAACTTAAAACTTGGTACACATATGTTGGCGAATAGGACCTATCTTTGTGCGGCGAATCAAGTTTCTACTTTGTACCATTTCAAAATGGCGGCCGTTTTCAGTTTTTAAAGCTTAATATCTCAAAATCCGTAAGTTTAAAAAAAATCTACAAGACACAAAAAAGTTGCGAAATTTAATTTCCTTTAAGGAAATGTACAATTTCAATAGGGTCATAACACAAATGACGGAGGAAAATAAATCTTTATGAAGTTACAACTGCGATTTAAAAAAAATTGTTATCGGGGAAATCAGTTGAGAACAATGCCGCGAATGTTATTACAGCAAAACAAATTTTCCTAAACAAAATGTGCAGAATAATAAACTAAATTTTTTTAGATAAACTCCCAAAAACCTTTTACTGTAGTACGAAAAATCTCAAAAACAGTTACTTCCAGTCAAAAACGTGCTTTCGGTTGTTGTATTTTTTAGTTAACTAACACCTGCGAGAGACGTAGACAAACAACGTCTGTACCAAATTTGAACAAAATCAGACTTAAAATCAGCCGCTAAAGTGCGAACACATACATATAAACACTATAATATATCAAATTTTTAATGAGACCCCAAAACGTATTCTGGGGATCATGACCAACCATTGGTTTCGCCATAAGGGTCATGCAATAGCTCATCTTTCTTAAAGAAATTTGCTAAAATTTGTTGAAATTTGTTTTAGAACAAACGACACTGTCACCTATAACATGTTGTATGGCGTATGGAGAGAAAGTGCCAGGTATGAAAATATTAATTTTTAATAATTATTACTTAAAATTTCTTTTATTTTGACCACTTGAGCGCAAAGAAATTTTTATTAAACCTTCATTCTGAACATTTTGTTTTTTTGTCCTCCCACAATGGAAACATTGCACACGTTGTTCGAGACCTGGCTACGTTCACGCACCACTGACTTACACATAAAATAGCATGCAGCATGCAACTATAACTCCAGCAAACACCTGTTCTTAAATACTAAGATATGTGCCCATTGTGTGTAGACGTCTACTCATTAAAAATACATCAAACCGAAGACAAAGGTTTGCAACAATGTTCAAGAAGTTTAGACCGGGCGTTATAGGCTGGTATTAGAAGACGTATAGAGTTTAGCAGGGTGTTGTGATGAATACCTCCCGGGCATGTGCTGTAAGCTATCATATACAGTGGTTCAGAATGTACACTAGTTTTGCAGGCAAGTTTCCCTCTGTAAGGTTACTATTCTGGAAGGAAAATGTGCCAAGGATATTGTCGTCGAAGAAATAAATACAAGGTTTCGGGCACCAAATAAACACTCTCTGTTGGTTACAAATCCTAATTGCCTCCTTTATAGAAATTACAATAAAAGCCTTATTACAGCAAGACTAACACCGGTACTTTCTCAGATTGAACACGGTAATTTGGAGAATGTATGGGGTTGGGGATGGGGAGCTTTAGAGGGAGCTCACCACGCTCCCGTACCTGAACAATTGGATGGAGATCTCATAGGGAGCTCACTACGCTTTCATACATGAAGAATTGGATGGAGATCTCACAGGGAGTTCACCAAATCCTGTACCTGAATAATTGGATGGAGATCTAACAGGGAGTTCAGCAAATCCTGTACCTGAAGAATTGGATGGAGATCTAACAGGGAGTTCACCAAATCC
>JAGFPH010002528.1:58200-70028 GCA_018207615.1 Philaenus spumarius | reverse complement strand
TATTTTAACACAACTTACGAAATGACGAAGCACAATGTCCATTTTAGAGGTATTGCCAAGTAAACTATTTTAACGCAATTTACAAAATGAGAAAGCACATTTAACAATGTCCATTTCAGAGGTATTACCAAGTAAAATATTTTAACACAATTTTCAAAATGTGGAAGCACAATGTCAATTTCAGAGGTATTATCAAGTAAACTATTTTAAAACAACTTACGAAATGAGGAAGCACAATGTCAATTTCAGAGGTATTATCAAGTAAACTATTTTAACACATCTCACGAAATGAGGAAGAACAATGTTCATATCAGAAGTATTAGCAAGTAAAAGATTTTAAAACAACTTACAAAATGACTAAGCACAATGTCCAATTTAGAGATATTATCAAGTAAACTATTTTGAAACAACTTATAAAATGAGGATCCACAATGTCTATTTTAGAGGTATTACCAAGTAAACTATATAATCTGCTATATACATATGTGTACTGAATATAGTATAGCCTGACGGAAAAGTGCGTGACGGTAAAATGCTATTCACCGTCTGCATATTGTTTTGGACGCGTTGCGCCTATATAAGTTTACATTTAAAAAAATTAGTGCTTTATTTGTTGAAACCTTTATTGTACATGTTGAACTGTATTAACCACACATTTGAATTTTGATTTTTGAGACAGTCTAACAGATCAAAAAGGTCAGGATGTTAAAGGTCAGTAATCAATTAGAAAACAGTAGTTCTGTCAAGCATATTTCATAGGTATAAGTCAAGACTTGAGTAGTAGGCTTCAGTTGATAAGACGGTGGCATTTTTAATACGCTACCTTTTCTGGATGTTAGAGGACATTAAAGGTGAATACGGTTTTGGCGTTTCAATTTCCATGCATTTCCTCAATTTCGTTCTCTCGCTAGTCCAATAGGTGCAGATGACGTCAAGGAAACAAACGTTATTTTTTTAACCGTAGGCTAGTTCCGAACTTTAAATTAGCACATAAAAGAATCGAGGTCAAACTAATTCTTTTGCCGCAAACAAGACGGCAAATATTTTGTCGTTAACGGAGAAAAAACGTTCCGTTGATTTAAAACGTAGCCGAAGAATCTTTCCTACACCAGCCTACAAATCTCTACGAACAATCCGGCCTTCTCCTACTTTACAAAGAAGGGATCGATCGAAGCCGCGGAATGCGTTAAACGGTCGCTAATAGGTACGGCCGAACTGGAATTCTGCTGTTGCGAGAGATTTTCCGAATTATTTGAAAAAAGAATACACGCCGAATTAGGCGACTGCGATTTATGTATTGTTTGTGATAGTTGGGGACACGGCGCTTTCGAAATTTTGTCGTGTTCGGAAATTCTTCGAGCGTTTGTGTCCTGTCGCTAGTCCGAGGCAGGTGATAATGTAACTGGCGAGGCAGAAGAGAAATGCTGTGGTTCTTATTTGGCAATTGGATTTTACGTTTATGTTTTACTAGGGGAAACCAATGCGTGCTCCCCACGCCAACCCTGTTGCAACCTTCTATACACATAATCATGTTATGCTTTCTTTATAATAAAGGTGTAGATTAATAATAACTCGAAAGCTAAGATTGTAAATAATGTTAAATGTTCAAATCAAATTATTTCCTATATTTTACAACAGTATTTGTAATAAAGGTTAAAAGAACCAGCAAGGCTCAGGTCTACACTTTAATAAAAACCTAACCTAAAAGTTAGAGATACAAATAATTGCTTCAAGGTTTGAAATCAGCTGTTAATGGAAATATTAGAGCGAACAGCTGTTTTATCTGTTATTTTATTCAATTTTTTGCTATGGTAATGAATGTAAATACATTCAAGAAATACCTCAGTGTGGGCACTAACCAAAGAATTTTTCCGTCTAAATTTACAAATATTAAAATAAAAAGTATTTTTATCAAAATGATTAATAGCCTAAGTTATTCAGGGATAGTGTAGCTTTTTATTAGTAAAACTATGTTTTCACAATCGGTTCAGTAATTCCGGAGATTACCCCCTACATACAAACAAACCAACGAATTACAAATGTTACCTCTTTATAATCTATATACAAAAAATGTATATAAAAGCCAAAACCCACTGACACACTGACTCACTGACTCACTCATCACGATTTCTCAAAAACTACCAAACGGATTAGAATGAAATTTGGTATGTAGCTTCCTCTAGGGCCATAGGTGCTCACTAAGAAAGGGTTTGAAAAAATTTGAAATTTTAGGGGGGATTTGGGGGGGATCAAAGTTATTAAAAAACGACTTCTTCAAAACTACCGAACGGATTGGAATGAAATTTTTTATGTAGCTTCCTCTAGGGCCATAAGTGTTCACTAAAAAAAGGGTTTTAAAAAATTGGAAATTTTAGGGGAGTTTGGGGATTAAAGTTATTAAATCACGATTTCTTCAAAACTATACCGAACGGATTGGAATGAAATTTGGTATGTAGCTTCCTCTAGGGCCATAGGTGCTCACTAAGAAAGGGTATGAAAACTTTCGAAATTTTAGGAGGGGTTTGGAGGGATCAAACTTACTAAAATCATAATTTCAGATCTTTTATTATTATGACAATAGTGCTTTTATTATTTAAGATCTATATATATAAAAGCCACATACCACTTACTGACTGAACAATTAAAAAAGAATACAATTAAGTTAAAAAGACTGAAAATACCAACCACCACGGGCAACGCCGTACGGGTCAGCTAGTATTATTATAGACAAGCGTTTTAAAGTTAAAGAGATTTTATTTCGATTAATTTAGAGGTGGGGACCCTACTAAGATTGAAGTGCCTCTGTCCTAAACAATCTCGAATTTCGTAAAAATATCAGAGTATACAAAAAGTTGTTTGCATTTGCTCCCCTGTGAATATCCGAAGGGGTTTGGTGAACGATGCAAGCAGTGGGTGGAGTCCCTGTCCATAATATAATTTTTTTTACTTTTTATAGAATAACTCAGTTTTCTTTTAAGTTACAGAAATAATAAAAACCGTTATGTTAGTCATTAAAATAGGAAATTTTTTGAAACTTGAAATTTAGCGATTATTGAGATTTTTTCCATAAACACTTTTAAATGGCCGCTATTTTTAAAATATAGGAAAAAGTTTTGGTTTTTTGTACTTGAACAAAAGATGTCATACCAAATATGCATCCAAAATTTGGGTTCCATGTATTTCCTACATCCAAAGGTATTAAGTATTTTGTAAAAAAAATGGTGGATAGCTGGAAAACGAAGCATTTCCGAACCTATGTTTAAATGAACTTTTTTCTTTATTTTCACTAGCAGAACACGTCCTGAAAGTTTCTCCGTGTCTTCCTGAATCATCCTGTGTAAGCGGCTTCGAATGACTGACTGATAGAATCAACGTAGAAAGTTCGAACATTTGAAGGTGTATTCTTAGACGCGCACTAAGAAAGGATTTTGCGAAGTTTTCACTTTCAAACTACCGCGTTCACTCCCAGACCTACGGCAGATAACTCGGCTGATTTGGATCATAAGCTGACACAATTTCAGGTTAGGCCTTTACTGAACCAACACACTTTTCAGGTAATTGGCATTTTTTAAGTACCAAATTTGAATGTTTTTTCTTACACGATACAAAATGATTTATTAAAAGCGAATCGCAAGCCTGAGCAGCAGTTTTTAACGAATGTTTAGTTTTTCTCTTCGCTCACTTAAGGCTCTTCTTTACCTTGAAGAAAACTCCCGAGTGTACCGTATGATTTCAATACAAAAGGTCTGACTGAAACATGCATTCGTAATACCGTGATTCGGATTCTATTTATAAATTAATAATCTGGGAAACTACTTTAAGTTATAAAGAAGGCTTTATATTTTTTACGTGTTAGCTTAAAATATGGAAATTATTGCTTAAAACTCCCAAAAAATGCGTTAAAAATAATAGGTTTTTACTCATTTAAACTGTTGATTAAAAGGAGTTGCCGACGATTTCTTTCAATTATGAGATATAAGACAAAAGCCTTTAAGAACAATTTAAGATGTTTCACAGCTTTTTAGGTTGAAAAACGGCGTCCGAAACACGGTAGTACGAAGTGCATATTTTTGCTGTTTTACTCAAGGTATAGAAGACCCTTAAGGGGACTGGGATGACCTTTGGGGTCAAAATTTTCAATTTTTGGTTTTTTATATTTTTGCATTCTCTGTATTTTTCTGTTTATTTATATATAAAAATTATTTCGTTTGATAAAAAAATAACAAAGTTATTACTATTTTAGTGAGACCGTGCAGAGTTTATTTTAACGTTAAATGCAAGGCCTGGCTCGTAGTGATAATTTTTTAGTCGCGATTCCTGAAAAACCACGTTTTTTTCCACATATGTTCCTTTTTTTCAAAAACCAATAGAAATATCTACACAAACCTTTTTTTGTTTTGTTGCTTACACTATTGCATACATTTTAAGTTGGTTATATGTGTTAAAAACTTTTTTTAACACATTATTAAATTAAAAAAAATAAATAAAAACGCGTAAAATTTAGTGTATTTAAAAAAAAGTGTATTAAAATAAAAAAAAGATTTTGTATTTGTTTTCAACTTAATTTGCAGAGAAAAGTGTAATCTTTCAAGCAAAACAAAAGCAAGTCTCTAACATTAATTAATGGTTGCCAAGCAACAGGTACATAAAGTTAATAAATTTAACATTGCGAGCATAGGGGCATCCCAGTCCCCTTAAGCAAGATAGATTTATAAAATGGTTTTAAACGATGCAATGACAAAGCGCCCTCAGCTTCAAGAAACTCAACTGTTTGGAGGGCGAAGTAGGGATGTTCGTTTGAAAAAAAAAACACAACATGTTATACATCGCCACTTGTACATCGGTGTAATACGATGTATCGATTAGTAAACATCGATGTTTTTAAACATCGAATACTATTGTTTATATGATTATAATTATGCTAAACAAGGGCTGTTTTGAGGGGAAAGTATCGAAATATTCCAATGATTTAAAAGCAAATAAATAGAGTAATTTAAACAAAATACAATTTATCAATTTAAATCGGTGTTAGTCAATGGCTTTCCATAACGGCTGATTTACTAGAATTAATTTCTACACTGATTTATCAGGCGATAAAACCCGCTAAATGTTTTCACCTAAAAAAATCTGGACCGATTTATAGTTTAGGTTTTTTATAACAAGCCAGGTTGGGCCTATGACTTATTTTATGTGCCATTTTTATTTAGAGTTTTATACTACTGTAGACCTACTTATCATCTTAAGGGTCGGCTCTAGCTGACGGCCATGATGGCTGACACTCCGTAACACCAATGTTAAATTAAAATGCAAATTTTTCCTTTATTTTTGATCGGATAATTATGAACGACATGTCATTTTAAAGCTATGGCCAATATGCATACAAATGGCTTTTCCAAAACTAAGAAAAACATTTTGTTTTTATATTTTTTTATGTTGTCACTATTAATTATAGCGAAAAACTACCAAGCCATTCGGATGAAGAATTTCGTCCCAAGAGTTTGGTTTTTTTTAAACTCTATTTGAACAATTGCGGGTTTTTAATGGATTTAGGCTGAGCAATATCCGCGTAACCTACCGCCGCTATAAAGTGAAGCGCTGGAGTCGCAGGTTGCTTTCTGTTTTACTAGAGCCGACCCTTAAAGCGTAAATTTACTATACGCTACGCCAACAGAAATGCAAGAATAATAATAAAAAAATATAAAAAATAGCCGGAAGTTCTAACTTATAGTTTTTAGTCACAATATGTTTAAATGTATTTCAACTTTCAACAGCAGAATGTAAAACAACGTCGTCGTCTGCAAAAACGCCAAGATAATTTTCGACAAAGAGAAAAAGTAAAATCAAAATCGGATGAAAAGTAGCAATACATTCGGTAGGACAGTAGTAGGTTGAATTCTTGAACCTTTCCATACATCGAATGAAAATACATCGATGTATCGAATAAATTTGGACGCATGTAATACATCGCATTAGTTCGATGTATCGAATCGTAAACATCGATGTAGGCTATATCGAATATCCCTAGGGTGAAGCTCTGGTGTCGTCGGTTGCTTTATCTTTTACCGGAGCACAGCCAGTACAACCACGTCCATTAGTTTGACGGGCTCGACATCCGTAGCGAGCAAGTGTAGGCAATAATTAATTTGCATGACCAGTTTAGTTGGACTTTGTAAAACAGCTGAAACCTCTTAAATTGTTCTTAAATGCTGCGTGCTTCTGTCATATACCGCACAATTATTGAAAGACATCGACATCAACTCCTTCTAATAAAAGTTTCAATTAAGTAAAAATTTAATATTTTAAATCATTTTTCTAGGTTTCATCATTTAGGGTCACACGTAAATCCTTTATACTGTAATTTAAAGTTATTCCCACGATTATTATCGAATTTCAGTAGGAAAGATGCTCTATTGCAGTGACTCGAATAGGTCGGGAGAGGTCAATGAGAATTAATCATGTTCCCCAGAATACGTTTTCGGGTTTCATTAAAAAAATATGTGTATATGTATTCTATATGTGTTCGTACTCTAACGAATGCATTTTACGTCCGATTTGGTCCGAATTTGGTACACACGTTGTTTTTCTAAGTGGCTCACATGGGTTCGTTATACAAATACTTCCAACAACCGGAGCACTTTTTTTGACCGGAAATATTTTTAGCGAATTTCCATAGGAAAAATGAGCTATTGCAGTGGCCCTTATGGTAAGACCCAAGCACCGATCATGGTCCCCAGAACACGTTTTGTTGTGTTATTAAAAAACATATATATGTATATATGTGTCGCACTCTAGCGGCCGCATTTTAAGTCCGATTTGGTTCAAATTTGGTACACATGTTGGTCGTCTACGTCGCTCGAACGAGTTCGTTAGATAAAAAATCCAACAATCGGAAGCACGTTTCTTGAGATTTTCCAACAAGAATGATTTTTTTTAGTTTTTTCTATAAATATAAATGTAGGATGCTATTCTGCACATTTTTTTTACGCGACCTTATAGCTCGCTTGGTTCCCCCAAAATCGATCAAAACGTAAAACACCATAGAAGTACCGTGTTCTAAGCCATGTGGTGGATTCTACCGTGGGGATGGCGTGCGTAGCACCCAACGCACTGTGTATTGAAGCTACTCCCAATACGGGGTTGGCGTGCGAAGCACGCAATGCTTTAAGTATTGAAGATACTCCGAATTTGCGTTGTGTATTGAAGATACTCACAATACGTAGGTTGGTGTGCGAAGCACGCAATGCTTTGTGTATTGAAGATACTCCCAAAAGCGGAATGGCGTGCGAACCATTTTGCAGCTATTCAGCACCGTCGTGAATAGACCTATTTCCAAAATTGTTGGTTGAAACCCTAAAACATAGGCCTATAAACTTCATTTTGGAAATTTGCTCAACTCACGTCAGCGGTTCAGCTGCGTGGTCGAATTATTTATTTATGAATAGAGTATCAAACACGAGATATTAACGCATGTGCCAACGGCATCGCGGCTTACGATTAAAGCCGGTTGTGGCGCTACTAGCCAACTTACGAAAGTTTTATTTACTCACAATTCCTTCTCGTATTGGAAGGGAACGGTTAGTGGGTGATTAGCAGACGCTTATGTATTCAGTTCAGTATTGTCCGTCTCCCGCTTTTTCCCGCACCTCAAGGCCACCGGCTATCTGACCTATTTCATTAAAATCACTCAGAGTATTGAAGATGGAGAAGGGCATTGAAGATGTTTTTATCACTTTACCAAATACACTAAGCAAGGCCGATGTCACGCAGATGTAGTCGCAGTATCTGCGCGCGCACGTGTTTACGGCAAGACCGAATCACACTTAATGTATTCCTATAGAGACTGTAAATAAAGAAGTTTGGCAGATATATTGGCGTTGCCAAGGAAACAGGTCGCCTGGACTGCAGCGGTAAATCAATGTCCGATCAGCTGACAGGACGTGGGCACATATCAACGCCACGACCCGACTTGCTGATTTTATTTCGGTGTTTGATTCAGCTGGGAGAGATTCAATCAGTAATGATTTGCATTGAGGTTTGATCCAATGGGAGAGGAGTTCAATTTTAACGCTTTTCAAAATCTTATTCATCTCTTAACGAGAGTTACTGCATCTTTCAGGTTGTTTTATTTTTAAACTAGCAAGCCCCCGTCGAAAATCACAGGCATATTAGTTAGAGACACATAAAAAAAATACTTAATTTAAAAACAACAGACTTTATCTAGGTCTACCTAACTATGCTGACGGGGATTTTTAACTCGATAAATGTGTACAATTATAAGGATTATAAAACTGTAGGCCTATTTCTAAAAAAAATGTATTAATATAGTATATGTTATTATTCAGGGTCGAACAAAGTTAGTGTTAAAACTTCGGGAAATGGTTCTATGGGTCAAAATAAATAGAAAATGAAGAATAATATTTTTTCGAAAAGCGCTTCATTTTCCACATATTAACCATTTTGTTTCTTTTTCTAAATAATTAATATCTAGAGAATGGTTTAACCGATTGAGTTCAAACTTGGCATGAAGTTTAACCTAACAATGATCTATCTTAAGAAAAATAAGCGATTATATCCAATCATGCGCTTTAAAATGGCGGCTGTTTAAAAATGTCAGACCTAAATTACTCAAAAATCGTACATTTTAACAAAAAACGTCAAGGTACCTTTTTTGTAGCACTTTTAATTCCCTATCGGATGATTTAACTTTCAAAACAATCGAATGAAGAATAATAGTTAAGTTAAAGATAATAACAGCAAATGTACATACAATATTGTAGTATTTACTGTGTTGGTATAGGATGCCGGGTTGAATAAACCCATTATTACACATAACTTAGCTATTATCCTTCATTCGATAGTTTTAACAGTAGAAATCAACAGTAGTCCAACTGGTAGGGAATCAAAAGGGCTACAAAAAAAGTATCTTGACATTTTTTGTTAAAATGTACGGGTTTTGAGTAATTTAGGTTTGAAATTTTCAAACAGCCACTATTTTGAAAATAAACATTGTAAACAATATTGTTTTTCCTGGAATGAGGTCTTTGGATCATAAAGCAATGTACCAAATTTAAATTTATTACAAAGAGTCGTTCTCAAATTAAAAATTGTATAATTAGATATAATCGCTTATTTTTCTTAAGATAGATCGTTGTAAGGTTAAACTTCATGCCAAGTTTGAACTCAATCGGTTAAACCGTTCTCTAGATATTAATTATTTAGTAAAAGAAACAACAAGGCGGATATTTGGAAAATGAAGCGTTTTTCGAAAAAATATGATCCTTCATTTTCTATTTATTTTGACCCATAAAACCATTTCCCGAAGTTTTTAACATTAACTTTGTTCCACCATGTATATTTAAAAAAAGAATATACTATTATCTTTTAACTGTTTTTTATTTTATATTGATAGAACACATTATGTAGAAGTTATTAATACTATAGTGAAGAAATAAATAATAGAATATATTATTATGTTTATATGTTATACGAAGATGTACGAATGTTTCCGAAGCTAACCGAATAGGTATCTCATCTTTAAATTAATTGTATAAACGAATATATTGATGATAAAGGGTTGTATTTGCATACATTTTATAACCTCAAAGCAAATCTTATAACGTATTATAGCTTACATTATATAGTTCTATAACTCATACCCTATTTAAAAACAACACCTGCACAATAACTTATAATGGTTAAAGTTGTAAACATAACTCCAAAGTCGGTTTTGTTTAAGAATTACAGATGATGGATGAAATCAGCTGTTATTTTGTATATTACTCACGTACGTACGTACTTAGGCTACGTACTTATGTACTTACGGACATTCACTCGCTTTTATAGGAGTTGATTTATGATATCTTAAAGAATTTGGTCAATATTTCTAAATTTTGTCATTGGTTATAGTTAGCCTAGTCTAATGGTCAAAATTCAAGTAGTCGGTATCTCCGGGAAGGCTATATGATTTTGGGGTGTTCAATCTGAACTCGTACAATATACACTTAGACGTGAAATGTACCTAAAAAAACTAATGCATGGTGGTATTTGCGCTTACAGACGCGTGTATTGATTTGACCGAAACGCAATATTCACCACGTTATCTCTTTCATTCATTTATTGGCGAATTTCCATAGGAAAAATGAGCTATTGCAGTGGCCCTTATGGTAAGACCCAAGGTCGGGAGTAGCAAATGAGCATCGATCATGGTCCCCAGAACACGTTTTGGGGTGTCATTAAAAATCATATGCATACGTATATATGTGTTCGCACTCTAGCGGCCGCAATTTAAGTCCGATTTGGTTCAAATTCGGTACACATGTTGGTTGTCTACGTAGCTCAAACCAGTTTGTTAGACAAAAACAATCCAACAATCGGAAGCACGTTTTTTTATTTTTCCTAGGAGAATGAATTTATTTTTAAGTTTTTCTACAAATATAAATGTAGGATATTATTCTGCACATTTTGTTTTTTTACCCGACCTTATAGCTCGCTCGGTTCCCCCAAAATCGATCAAAACGTAAAATACCATAGAAGTACCCGGTTCAAAGCAATGTGGTGGATCCTACCGTGGGGTTGGCGTGCGAAGCACGCAATACATCGTGTATTGAAGATACTTCCAATATGCGGAATGGCGTGCGAAGCACGCAATGCTTTATTTATTGCAGATACACCCAGTAGGCGGAATGGCGTGCGAAGCATGCAATGCATTGTGTAGTGAAGATACTCCCAATACAGGGGTTGGCGTGCGAAGCACGCAATGCTTTGTATGTTGAAGATACTCCCAATACGGGGGTTGGCGTGCGAAGCACGCAATACTTTGTATATTGAAGACACTCCCAATATGCTGAATGGCGTGCGAACCATTTTGCAGCTATTCAGCACCGTCGTGAATAGACCTGTTTCCCAAATAGTTGGTTGAAACCCTAAAACATAGGCTTATAAACTTAATTTTAGAAATTTGCTCAACTCACGTCAGCGGTTCAGCTGCGTGGTCGAATTATTCATATTTGCGAGTGAAGCAGTAAATAATAGAAGGCCATGTTTGCTTCTTCGATCGCTAAACGGGTCTTTTAATAATAGTTTATATTTTACTATTCGCCCACTTTATATGTTTTCTATAATTTATGCGAACATGCGCAGTAACGCCTTTTCATCACTTAGTGTTTTCTAATACCTTGTACAAGTATACGAACACTACTTAGTTCTTGTAACCTTGCAATGTACATTAAACGAGTACGTAAACTCTTCCGACTGTAAAGGTTTGCCTTGCTACGGACGTGCATCGGCATTAAACTCTCCTGCGTTTTAACGAATTACATTTATTTTCGACAATGTGAACATTTTACTGAGGTCAGAATAATAAAAGTGCATCTTGCAAGTTTTATGTGATGATTTTACTCCTCCACGACCTCCATTTATCGAGATAATAACATTGAACAAGACAAGTTTTTAATCGAAGAATTATATTTAATACTTAATATGTTAAAATCTTTCTTGGAGCCACGCGCTTTTAGGCATAGCTCGTTAAAGTCTCCCATTAGTATAGGGCCTATTTGTTAATCCACATACTGGATGATATTTTAAATGTGCTACCATTGGCATCTTACAAATTATAGATTTTATCAATAAATTAAATAAGTACAGTACCTGCTTTTTTTACCTTATCCAATCCTAAAATCACTTTGTGATTACCGCGGTTTCGGGTAATCTATGTACCCATCTTCAGATCTCGGAAATAATGACAATTAATCCTTTCATTAGGTCGTCCAATACAATAAAGTCATAAAAAAAATTAACTGGGTGTGCTTAAGACCACACGTTGGAAGTGA
>JAGFPH010002528.1:33802-48026 GCA_018207615.1 Philaenus spumarius | reverse complement strand
TGTCTGCGTAGTTAGCTAGAGATACCACTGCGTGCTTCGCACGCCAACCCCAAGCTAATTTGGTCTTTTTAGTTAGCTAGAGGTACCCCTGCGTGAATAACTAGAGATTATTCTTTAGCATCAAAATAAAAAATATTTTAGCAGTAAACTAAAAATAGATAATTTTCATTCCATTTAAATCCTTTAACCTGATGTTTTCAAACAGGTCCTTTTCCAACGAACAGTTTGTTTTGGTCTTTCAAAAAAAGTTCAGAATGCCCACCGCTACTTCATTGCAATTCCAAAAACGACTCTTTTCAAACTGCTTCCCTCCCGTCGTGTCTGTTTTCCCATTTTTCTTGATTATCCGAAGTTCTCGGTCGACTTGTCAACTTGTTGGGGCAAAATATTTACAGAGAACGGAGCTATTATCCCGCGGCCGACCTGCGCGGCACGTACCCCCGAGTACGTGAGGCAACAATACCCGCGGAGCCGGATCCCGAGAGACTTTTTGTAGGCAATTAAGAGACTGGGAGGGGCGACGGACCGACAGTACGAGTCCGTTAATTAAGTTGTGTGTTCAGATTATCGGACGTGTAACGATTTTTTTTTTACTTTTTACTTTAACGGCCTTTGGTTTTTAATTGTAGAGAAACGCTAACGTTGAAATAATTGGTGCCTCTACCCAGCAACGGAGGTTTTACGAACTGATTTGGTTTGCAGATGACACGACTTTTGGTTATTTGAACTTTTTGGTTTAAAATTAATAAAACAACCAGGTGTGCTTAAGTCTATGGCGATATTCTGATAATCTGATTTACACTTCAAAAGTATAGAAAGTATTAAATAAAAACACAATTTCTGAAATGATGAAGCACAATGTTAATTTCAAAGGTATTACCAAATAAACTATTTTAAAAAAACTTACGAAATAAGGAACACAATGTAAATTTCAGAGGTATTACTAAATAAAATTTAGAAAATGAGGACAATTTTGATGAAGTACAATGTTCATTTCAGAGTAATTACCAAGTAAACTATTTTAAAACAACTTACGCAATGAGGAAGCACAATGACCATTTCAGATGTACTACCAAGTAAATTATTTTAACAAAATTTACAAAATGAGGAAGCACAATGACCATTTCAGAAATATTAACAAGTAAACTATTTTAACACAACTTACGCAATGAGGAAGCACAATGTCCATTTCAGAGGCATTACCAAGTAAACTATTTGAACTCAACTTACGAAATGTGGAAGCACAATGACCATTTCAGAAATATTACCAAGTAAACTGTTTTAAAACAACTTACGCAATGAGGAAGCACAATGTCCATTTCAGAGGCATTACCAAGTAAACTATTTGAACTCAACTTACGAAATGAGGAAACACAATGACCATTTCAGAAATATTACCAAGTAAACTGTTTTAAAACAACTTACGCGATGAGGAAGCCCAATGCCCATTTTAGAGGTATTACCATGTAAACTATATACTCTGCTATATACACACGTGTACTACACCATGTGTTCCAAAAGTCCCCCCCCCCTATTATTTTATTTATTAATGGAAATAAACAGATTTGCTTTGGGGATTTTGGGGGTAAGTCGAAAAATTTAAATGAGAACCGCTATTGAGTGGTATCTCATTTTAAAGGCCTTGATAAAAGAAGAAGATTGGCGCAAAGCGCAGGTCTGTATGTCGCTGCCTCAGTGCAAAACTGTAACAACTCAAAAATTTTACATTTTGAGATAACCACATATTTTTTTCAAGAAGAGTTATATGTATCCAATGCAACACTGTAATATTCTGAAATATTACTTTATTCCATATATTTTGCAATTTGTTTGACTATTACTCTATGCACAACTGACTAACTAGTCAAAGCAACCCAGTAATATCTCAAAATGTTACAGATTTTCTCATGAAGGGTTGTTGAAATTGTCCGTGCAATAGTGTAATATTTGTAAATGTTACAGTGTTGCTCTAGAACCTTTTAGAGTAATACAGTAACATCACAAAATGTTTTAGTGTTGATCAGCTGATGAAGTTTTTATGAGTTATTCTGGTTGTGTTTATTGTAAGAGTAGTGGTTCTTTCTGTTGTAACAATATTGTTTTGTAGTTATTATAAATTATTTAATATTTCAATAAGAATAACATTATACTTAAGGAACAATTGTTCAGGGCAAGACAGTAACATCTAAAACAAAATGTAACATCTGAAACAGTAGTAGTGAAACAGTTAGTGCAATACTGTAACAACACAAAGTTGGCTTATTAAATTTGATTTCTCTTTTAAACTACATATAAAGTATGTTTATTTTATTTTGATTAATGTCAGTAATAAAACATTATAATTATTTAATATTATTACACCATTGTTCTGATAAATATATGCTGGTAATTTTCTGTTTGACAGTTGAGAAAAACTTTAAACTTATTTTTCTCAAAATGGTCGATTTTGAGATGTTACAGTTTTGCACTGAGACAGCGATGTTGACTCTATCCAACACAATGGCCAATCAAAGTTACAGTTTTCCCCATTTAAATAACATTGAAATGTTAAAGATGATACATCTGTTATTTTTTACATTGTTTAATCCAGTAGATCACTAAATCTAAGTTATAAAACATAGTAATTAGTATAAAAACAGTAAAGCTAAGCCATCTGGAATTCCCAGGTACTGGACTTTCGGTTTATAGAACCTTGCTTTGTTATTCATAACTGTCCATGTTTGTCGACTCCTAATGGTAAAGAGTGAACACGAAGAAGATGGGAATGACCCAATTGTACGTAAACAACGGAAAACTGAAATAATTGGACCACGCAGCTGGACCGCTGACGTGAGTTGAGCGAATTTATAAAATTCAGATTATACGTTTTAGGGTTTCAACCAACTACCTGGGAAATTGGTCTACTCATGAAGGCGCTGAATTGCTGCCTGCGTGTACGAAATATTAGTAGAATTTATTTTCACCCAAGCCCCCAACTACGGCGCACGCGCTGCTTCGTTTCGCTCGCAGCGTACAAACTCGGCCGTCGGCCTCGGATCAGAAGATATTCCGAATATTGGGAGTATTTTTAATACACGAAGTATTGCGTGCTTCGCACGCCATTCCGAATATTGGATTAATTTTTAATACATAGAGCATTGCGTGCTTCGCACGCCAACCCCGTATTGGGAATGTATTCAATACACAATGCATTGCGTGCTTCGCACGCCAACCTCATGGTAAAATCCTCTACGTGGATTTGGGTCGGGTACTTTTATGGTATTTTACGTGTTGATCGATTTTGGTGGAACCAAGCGAGCTATAAAGTCGCGTAAAAAAAAGTGTACAGAATAATAGCCTACATTTATATTTGTAGAAAAAACTCAAAAATAAATTCATTCTCGTACAAAAAATGGTTACTTCCGGTCAAAAACGTGCTTCCGATTGTTGGATTTTTTTGGCTAACGAATTCGTCCAAGCGACGTAGACAACCAACATGTGTACCACATTTGAACCAAATCGGACTTAAAATGCGGCCGCTAGAGTGCGAACACATATATACATGTGTCTAATGACACCATAAAACGTGTTCTGGGGACTATGACCCATTTGCTACTCCCGACCTTGGGTCTTACCATAAGGACCACTGCAATAGCTCATTTTACTTTCTCCACCCTATACGTAGTATATGGAGAAAGTATTGTTTTCGTAAAAACGTTCGAATTTGAATTTTCAGTTGAATTATCTGTTTTGGTGCTCCCAGAACCCCAAAAAATTGTTTAGTGCAATTATCTGTGTTGGTGCTCCCTGAACCGAAAAATATTTTTAGTGGAATTTTTTGTTTTGGTGCTCCCTGAACCCAAAAAAGTGTTTTTAACGTGGTGTCTGTCTGTCAGTGTGTCAGTATGTATACACGACCAGAGGGGACACTATTGGTCCGATTTTCATGAAATTTGGTATGTAGGTACTAAACCCTAATATCTCCAGGCGTTTTTTTCATTTTTTGGAATTTTTAATTTTTAAGGGTAATTTACCCCTAAAAACCCATAAAAAACGACAAAAATGCAAATTTCTCAAAAACGGCTCTAACGATTTTGATCAAATTTTCAGTATTTATAGTGCTTAAGATGCCAAACAAAATGACACCACCCGCTTTTATCAAAACTTCGGCGTTTCATAATTATGGGGAAATGTTAAAAAATAAACAAGTTTATGTTGTCAATCTAGCATCACGGCAACGGCCGCAAGGGATAGCACAACGGTAGAGAAGACGGCCAGTAATTCAAAGGTCGCGCGATCGAATCCCGCCTGGGACAATAACTTTTTTATACGATTGACGTAGGTAGAATATTATTTTTTTGTTTTGTTCTAAAAAGTAGTAAATAAAATGATTAAAAACAATATTATTTTGACTACAGTAAGTTGGGAGAAAGTTTGTGTCAGTTAACTGATATCGTTTATTTCCTATGGAAATTCGTTAATAAACGGCAATTGAAAGATTAAAACTGTGTGCGTATGTTGCTGTTAAGGCTGGTAAAAGAATTAATTGAAGAAAAGGCGTGATGAACTTCGTTCCTGACGGGGGTCCCACGACCGCACATTTACTTTTATTTTGTAAAACTAGGGGTTTTCAAGATATTTAACACTTTTAAACGGCCGCCATTTTGAAAATATATGAATAAACGTTTTGTTTATTTGTACATGGGTGGAAGATATACCAAATATGTATCCAAAATTTTCCTTCAATATATTTCCTACAAATTAAGTATTTTGTAAAAAAACACAAAACGACGGATACCTGGAAAACGAAGAATTACCGAACCTTCGTTTATTTGAACTTTTTTCTTTATTTTCACTCGTAGAACACGTCCTGAAAGTTCTGCGTTTCTTCTTGAATCACCCTGTATAGCATTTAATTCGAGAACCAGGTCAAGTGATACTGGAAAGAATTTTCGTTAGATATGTTCAATATTTTCAATTTAATAGAGTTGTTTTAATGACTGCTTACACACATTTGTACATATTAAGTACAGAGTTGAAATCACCACAATCAAACTCTTTAGAAAGGTCTGGGTAAGTAGGCCTACACATAACTTGTTTTATATCAAGACCTTCCAATAAGAAGTACATTAACTCGACTATTAAATGTTAGTAAATGCTTGGACCTGTTAAACGTTTTAAATTAGACGCAAAGGGAATTCAAAATGAATAAACGGGGCGGGGGCCAGGAACTGGCACATACTTTCTAACAAACATATTTAAATTATTAACACGTTCACTGCTAAGGACGCACATGTGAACTTGACACTGGACACAATGAGAAGCGGCCTACGCACAGTGCATTGCACGCCAACCCCATATCGGGAGTATTTTCAATACAAAGTACATTGCGTGCTTCGCACGCCAACCAATATATTGGGATTATCTTCAAAACTAAATGCATTGCGCGCTTCGCACGCCAACCACACATCGGGGGTATTTTCAATACACAGTGCATTGCGTGCTTCGCACGCCAACCACCATATTGGGATTATCTTCAAAATACAATGCATTGCTTGCTTCACACGCCAACTCCCGTACGTAACCCTAACAGTGACTTCATAATTGTATTAAAGTAGGAGAGGGGATAGTACATTAAAGTAGGAGAGTAAGTAATAAAAATTATTATTATTAGTAAAGAGGAAACTATTTGATCGATTTCGAACAAATTTGCACCAAACACGTCAATTAGGCCTATATAGAAGCACGAAAAAACGTTTTGACATATTTTGATAAACAATCCTTCTATCGGCCAAAAAACTCCCCAAAATCACATATTGTTGTTATTATTGCTAAACGAGAATTTTTTGAAAGATGAAGTTTTCTACATATGGTAGGGTACTTTAAGGGCTACAAATAAGGCAAATTTTATCAAAATCGTTAGAGCAGTTTTTTCATAAAAAAAATAATAACTGAATTTTTGGGGGTGTTTTGGCCAAAAATAGTGTTGTTTTTAAAATTTAAAACCTTTTTTCGTGCTTCAATACAGGACTAATTGACATGTTTGGTGCAAATTTGTTCGAAATCGATAGAATAGTTTTCTCTCTAGCTTTGTATACATACAGACAGAAATTTTGTAAAAACCACTTTTTTGGACTCGGGCGGTCCCAAAACGGATATTATCACAAACATTTCTACATCGATTTTGTTTGCGATCACTACACTTTCTCTACACTATAGTACAGTGAGAAATTAAAATGGATTCAAGTAAATGGTTGAACATTTCTGTAGGATAAGCTAGAAGAATAAGCAAAGCACCTATTAAGCATAAGGATGTGTTTATTTGGTGACGAACCAACTATTAACTTCCTACTAAAGAGCGTTAAAGTATCCAAGATTGTAGCCTATATAAAGAAACAACGCATTCATATATTTAATTAGAATGTTTTAATTGAATACACTCTACAGTGACTTGCACGGAAAGCGGAGGTAAAAATAGCAACTGAGGCGCAGGAATTGTCCACTCCGGTCACGCACACATCCTCTCCGCCATTTATCATTCACACCCATTAAATGCAAAAATTAAATGCACCGAACGTCAACATGATTTATCCGTTCTCCCGCTTCGAATATCTTCACACCGGGTGAAATTCGAAAACGCGTCGCGACCGAATAAATTAATCCGACAAAATATACCGTTCCCGTGACGACGGCCCGTAGCTTGTCACCGCGCATGCGCGAATTAATTAAACACGGAACTGATTTATCCGTCGAGACGGAATGACTGGAAGAAGATCGCTAGATTAATTGGAACAGAGCCGTCTGGCGGCGGCCCAGAGAACCTGCGGGGTAACAAATTGTGAGAAATGAGTTATTTTACTTTTAAAACAAGGACTTTGGTCTAACTCGACGAGAACCGTGTTTGTTTAACAAGTTTTTGTCGTCCGTTGGTTGTGTTTTTTGTCGCGGACAAGCTTTATTTATGACGTTCATATCTTGTTAATTATTTATTAAAGTTTGCGTAGGTTTCACGATTAATTGGATTAGCGAGTTTATGACACGGTTGTGTTTGCGCATGCGTGCAAGTGTTGAGTACAAGAAAGGCGATTACAATTGGAATAAATCTAGTGCGGCCGTTGGAACCTGTTTCCGTGGCGACGATTAATAGAACTGCCTGTAAGCTAACAAATTATGTTTTAATTGAGCGAGAATCGGTCGAGGGTTTGCAGAGAGAATAATTTCACAACAAATATTTAACAATCAGATTAATATTATACCAATTAATAAAACTATGCAAAATTTGGGACAATTTTGAAGGTTATGTGGTAGGCTATTGTTACACCTGTTATTCTTCCATTCATCATCATTTGTGTATTAAAAATAAGATACGCATTGATTTGATACGTAAATCAACTCGATCTTTAAATTAAGACATAAACACTATAAAGTAAACACAAACCTAGTCTTACATTATAAAATCGCAGTCGGAGGATGTTCTCCAATAACTTGAAAATGGGTTCGTAGCCGAAACGGCCGTCGTTTTTTATGGGAGCCGGACCGAGGGTCCCCGGGCCAAAAATGACCTGAAAATTCTTTACCTGTTTCGGTAAGCGAGGACCGAGGGTCCCCGGACTAATGGGGGGTCGACCGGGGACTCTAGGTCCGCTTTCGCACTTATAGGATTAGGATGGGGTTTGAAGAAGTTTGACAAGGGACAGCAATAAAAGCTCGCCTGGTGCTTAAAATCGTTGTCCTTTTGATTTTTTTAAACTGCAAACGTCTTGTATGTTGCAAGTAGCTAACTTGTAATATTTCAGGGGATGCGGAATACTACCCCCCCGGAAAACTACCCCCCCAAGCAGGTTCCTACAATTATACTGTTATCGGCAACATACTGTGACTAAACAGTTTAGGTTAGTCCTCTAGGTTTTTTTTATTCTAATTATATTTCGGGGGGTAGTATTCCGGCGACCCATATTTCAATAGTTCAGATAAAATAAACAAGTAAAACCTTATCATTTATAGTGTTTATATTTTTCTCTTTCATTCATTTACTAAATTTAGCCAACATTTGACTGCGTTTATCAGTTGTTAAAACACATGAAGAAATCATCGTATTTTGTAGTTAGAAATGCACTATAAACGTTTCTAATGCAACTGAGAATGCAAAATAAACATGATGGAAAGAGGTAAAGCCCAGGATGGAGTATTTCAGTGACCTGGCCGTTAATCCTCTCTTGGCAGGAGAGGACCGAGGGTCCCCGCGCTAATGAGGGATCGGCTGGGGACCCTCGGTCCAGCTTCGCTCAAATATTTTACGATCGACCCTTGTGCGGATTACCCGGGGACTCTCCGTCCTACAACCGTTATTTATAACGTTATAATATCATTAGAATTTTAAGGTTTTGTAATACCAAACATAATATGCATTTTTATGGTAATGTGGTACGTACAATTAGTGGTTTTGAAGGTTATGTGATATGTAGCATTAGGGATTTTTAAGGTTATGTGATGTGTAGTATTAGGGATTTTAAGGTTATGTGATATGTAACATTAATTATTTTAAGGTTATGTGATATGTAACATTAGTGGATTTTAATTTTATATGATTTGTAACAACATAGATTATTATAATTTATTGTGTGATATGTAACATTATGGATTTTTAAGGTTATGTGATATGTAACATTAAGAATTTTAAGGTTATGTGATATGTAACATTAAGAATTTTAAGGTTATGTGATATGTAACATTAAGAATTTTAAGGTTATGTGATATGTAACATTAGTGGGTTTAAATTTTATTTTATTTGTAACAATATGGATTATTAAAATTTATTGTGTTATATGTAATATTATGGATTTTTAAGGGTATATGATATGTAACATTAAGTATTTTAAGGTTATGTGATATGTAACATTAAAGATTTTAAGTTTATGTGATATGTAACATTAGATATTTTTAAGGTTATGAGATATGTAACATTAAGGATTTTTAAGGTTATGTGATATGTAACATTAATTATTTTAAGGTTATGTGATATGTAACATTAGGGATTTTTAAGGTTATGTGATATGTAACATTAGATATTTTTAAGGTTATTTGATATGTAACATTAGGGATTTTAAGGTTATGTGATATGTAAAATTCTGGATTTTTAAGGTTATGTGTTATGTAACATTAAGAATTTTAAGGACATGTGATATGTAACATTAGGGATTTTAAAGGTTATGTAATATTTATCAACAGAGATTGTTACAGATATGTGATATGTGACATTAAAGTTTTAAGCTTGTGTGACATTATGACATTTTAAAGAACATAGAACTTTAACATAGACTTTTTTTGTGTTGTAACATAGAACTATAGAAGTTTTTAAAGTTACAGTAGGCCCATGCTTAACTCTTAGGACTTTGAAGATTCTATGTTATTTAAGATTTTGCGATATGAAACAAATAATGAATTTTATCTCAGATGTTCGGAAAGTTGTTTAATTGAAGTAAGCTACGGATATAAATATATTTCCAGCCAATCAGAAATGTTATACTACAATTTATAGAAGCAAATGTATTGTATAAACGCGTATTAGAGACATCCTAAACACTAAAGGAAATCTATCATCCTTTTCGTTACTGTTGATACTTCACGCCTCCTTAGTCCTACTGGCAAAAATTAAAAAAGTAAACGGAAAACATAAAAAATAAATCGTATTGTGTGAATTCCAGAGGAATATTACACCTGATCCGACGCGTAACTTTAATTTAATAATAATGTTCTCAATGCAACTATTTACAAGTAATCTAAGGCATCTGGGAAAAATTGCTTCGCAACTTTAATTCTTCAAAGCTTTAAAGCGCACAGAAAACTATTTCCAAGAATTCTCGGCGTTTCTTTTCGTGGATCCATCTTAGCACCAACAATAGGTCATCAGTCTGAAGGTAACGTCTGCAATTTATGCGGAAGCACGTCTGGTCGATCCGTCAAAGAATTCCTTCTTTAAGTTGCAGGATTACACAACGCAAGGAACACGCTCGTTGCCAGGAAACGCACCATCTCTCAAACATGTGCCCCAGGAAGGAGATGAGTTTACTTAAAAAAGGTCCTGCTCTTATTTTAACAGGACTTAAATAATCCGGACAGGGGGAAAATGAAATGTTCGGTGAAAAATTAAACTAGTAAATTTAATATAGCTCTTGTACTAGTAATACATAAGTTTTAAAGAGTAAACTTTTATAGGCGCGTCAAAAAAAAATTTGCGGGCGGTGAATCGGATTTTACCATTACGTTTTTTTGCGCCATGCTCTATACTATATATAGTACACATGTGTATATAGCAGAGTATATAGTTTACTTGGTAATATTTCTGAAATGGATATTGTGCTTGCTCATTTCGTAAGTTGTGTTAAAATAGTTTACTTGGTAATACCTCTGAAACGGACATTGTGCTTGCTCATTTCGTAAATTGTGTTAAAATAGTTTGCTTGGTAATACCTCTGAAATGGACATTGTGCTTCTTCATTTTGAAAGTTGTGTTACTGTGAAACTAAATTATGCAACATATTCTAATTTAAAAAAATACACTTCAAAAATTCTTTAAAATATACTAGGCCTATGTACAATCATATCGAGGCGAGATAACAGTGGTACATTTGTTTTAGTCGTAGGCTATATATATTATAACTGTCATGTTTTTGCGCCAAAATAGCGAAACCTTAAAATCTGCAAAATATTTCAGTCAACCATAATTAGGTTATTATTAGTTATTACACAATATTTGAAAATATAATAATACGTAGTACAAATAATCATACAAATGCGATAAGGTTTGTTTTTATATTGTATCATAAATAATAAGTCAAATTTAAATTAAATTCGCAAGTCATAAATATCGGTTTGTATTAATAAATTTCATTTTACACCTTGACCAGTACACATTTGAAAGCATCTTAATCAAAATGCACATTAAAGACACAAGGCGTTTCCATTCACACGTGTTATCTAAATTACACAAACAGAACTACTCTCCTACCAGCCCGTTCGAATCACCATAACACAGGCTCAACAATACCCGTTCTATCCACGCGTTTAAATCACCATTATACAGACTTGACAATGCTCCAGATCTTCTCCCTGTAGCAGTGTTTGCAAACTATTTGCATTCTATCAAGCTTAGCGACACGTGTCAGGACGCTGCAGAGGATTATGCAAATAGGAAGGAGAAGGACGGAGGACCACCGACCGGGGCCTATCACTTCTTCGAGAGCAGTCAATTAAGATAAAGTACTTCATTAACAAATTACAAGTTCATCTTGGTCTCTTGATTGAGTCGATTTAATGAGTCGTACATCTCCGCGACCGAGTTTCTTTTTGGTGTCTGGGTGGTTGTCGGAGAAATGGCGGAGTGATGTTTTTCTTCTCAGTGTCGGTTAAAGATACGGGTTGGATTAGTAAAGTTTGAAAACCATTTCTCATTAGAACCGTGCTGTGTGTTTGTCTGTTTTTGCTTTATTGTAAAAATAAATCGCATAATATGGCATTCTAAAAAAATACTCTTACCTATGTTACATTTTTTTCTATAATTGGAGTGTTATTTTTAAAAAAATAAATGGAGTTACTATTGGAAAATTAAATTTTAAATTTTTGTAGTTATTCGTGTAGAGATTAATGTAATTCGACCACGCAGCTGAACCGCTGACGTGAGTTGAGCAAATTTCCAAAATTAAGTGTATAGGCCTATGTTTTAGAGTTTCAATACGGTACTGAATAGCTGCAAAATGGTTCACACGCCATTCCGCATATTGGGAGTATCTTCAATACACAATGCATTGCGTGCTTCGCACGCCAACCCCACGGCAGAATCCACTACATGGCTTTGAACCGGGTACTTGTATGGAATTTTACGTTTTGAACGATTTTGGGGGAACCAAGCGAGCTATATAAGGTCGCGTAAAAAAACAAAATGTGCAGAATAACATCCAACATTTATATTTGTAGAAAAAACTCAAAAACAAATTCATTCTCGGAGGAAAATCTAAAAAAAATAGTAACTTCCGGTCAAAAACGTGCTTCCGATTGTTGGATTTTTTGGCTTAAGAACTCGTCCGAGCGACGTAGACATACGACATGTGTACCAAATTTGAACCAATCGGACTTAAAATGCGGCCGCTAGAGTGCGAACACATAGGCCTATATACATATATATGTTTTTTATGACACCCCAAACGTGTTCTGGGGACCATGACCGGTCCTCATTTGCTACTACCGACCTTGTATCTTACCATAAGGGCCACTGCAATAGCTCATTTTCCCCATGGAAATTCGCTAATAAGTATAAAATCAACAAGCACATTAGCGTTTTGTTTGAAATACAGTCACCTATTCTTGCGTGAATACCACATGGAATAAAAGCAGAATGAGTACGATAAATATAGTGTATCAGAATCTTCAAGGGCTGAGTATCAATAAAAGTGTGTCGTTAGAATTGTTTATCCGTGAACAAATCGCGGTTTTTCAAAGCAAAGCTACAATCTTCAATGGCAATAACCTTGCCTCTAAGACGTTACCCCTTATTTGATTAATCTATCCAGTCTCGAATGGGCCAACCTAGCTTTTCTGAAGTTTACCGTCTGTGTCCTAGCATAGGCTATCCCACATTCACCCTCTCAAGCCTAATGTCTCACAAATTGCGAGTACGTGGCCTAAAATAGTTTCACCCTACACTGGATTCCACGTGCACCGTGCAGTACAGAGCGCCCATAAGCCATGTTATCCATACGACAGTCTCAGCGATAATAGTCAACTAAAAAACATCAACTTTCATGCGACGCTCGGTCAGTTGACGCAACCCGCATGACAATAAACGTGATGTTCCCTGTAATGGTAGTAGCACGTCTATTCTCCCGTAAGACCTGTACTGCACGGTGAACGTGGAATGAGTGTAGTTGTATGTCTTTGGCCTAACCTAGCCTCTTTAAAATTGCCCGCTTTTCGGTTAACATAGCCTCACTCAAATTGCTTGTATGTAGCCCAAAATAGCTACACTCAAGTTGTCCATCATCGACCTAACATAGCATGTCTTAAATTGCCCGCCTTCGACCTAACCTAACCTCTATCAAATTGCCCGATTTGACCTAACCTAACCTCTTTCAAATTGCCTATCAGTGGCAAACGTAGAATCTTCCAAGTTGCTAGTGTGTCTCCTAGCCCATTATAATGGATCGTAAATGACCTAATATAGCCTATCTAAAATTGTCCGTTGTGGCCTAACATAGCCTCTTTCAAATTGTCCGTTGTGGCCTAACCTAACCTCTTTAAAATTGCCTGTCAGTGGCAAAAGTGGAATCTTCCAAATTGCTAGTGTGTGTGTTCTAGCCCATTATAATGGATCGTATATGACCTAATATAGCCTATCTAAAATTGCCCGTTGTGGCCTAACATAGCCTCTTTCAAATTGTCCGTTGTGGCCTAACATAGCCTCTTTCAAATGGCTCGTCTCTGGCCTAACATAACCTTACCCAAGTCGTATGTTGGCTAACTTAGCTTCTATCAAATTGCCTGACTGTGGCATAACCTAGCCTTTCTCAAATTTTCCGTTCGGCCTAGCTCAGCATCATTGCGCGCCTGTGGCCTAACATAGCCTTACCCAAGTTGTATATTGGCTAACCTAGCCTCTTTCAAATTTCACGAATGTGGTCTAACCTAGCACCTCTCAAATTACCAGCCTACGACCTAACCTAGCCTCTTTCTGTGGCCATCCTATCATCTCTCAAGTTGCCCGTTATAGTGTCCTAACCTAATCTCGTTCAACTTGTCCGTGTGTGGTCCAACAGAAATTTAGTCAAAACGAGCACGTTCAAACTAAAACACCACAATTTAATTCGATTAAATATTTATCAGCTGGGATATAATTTACTCGTAATAGATTTAATAAAGCGTAAATTATGTTGTTTAGGATGTTTGCATAATCAAGGTGGGCTAAGGCAGTCAAAATAGTGAAGGGGATTGGGCGGTGAATATTTAATGCGGACACTAGTTCTGCGCCGGAGGCTATCATTGGTAGATTATTTGTGTATAAAGAACGCGACATTAACACGTTCTCTGCTAAGGACGCACATGAGAGCTTGACACTGAACACTATGAGAAGCGGCCGACGCACAGTGCATTGCACGAAACCCGTATTGGGAGTATTTTCAATACACAGTGCATTGCGTGCTTCACATGCCAACCCCCGTGTTGGGAGTATTTTCAATACACAGTGCATTGCGTG
>JAGFPH010002528.1:13563-29861 GCA_018207615.1 Philaenus spumarius | reverse complement strand
AAGTTACTAAATCACGATTTCTCTAAAACTATTGAACGGATTGGAATGAAATTTGATATGTATCTTCCTCTATGGCCGTAGGTGCTGATAGGAAAGGGTTTTTAAAAAAAATCGAAATTTTAGGGGGGTTTGGGGGTGGTCAAAGTTACTAAATCACGATTTCTCTAAAACTACCGAGCGGATTGGAATAAAATTTGGTATGTAGCTTTCTCTAGGGCCGTTGTATAAAAAAAATTATGTAAAATATCGATGTCTAATAAATAAATTTAAAAATAAAGTTCTTAAATCGAATGCAGTAAGTCTGAAGTTGGCGGGACGAAAAATTCTCAAGATATGACGATTTTTGGTATTTAAATGTTTTTGGGACCAAATCGGGCGTAAAATGCGGTAAACGCCAGAGCGTGGCGCAGAGCAAGCGATTCTCGACCGTTCCTCGCTTTGCCAGTCCCATGTCTGGCAACAGTGCAAAAATTCTCACCCGCCTTATTTCGTGCTCCCGACTGTAGTATTATTTATACTAAGCAGTTAGTGTTGCCAACATGATAACTTTACAAAAAGTAAACCCGGAAGAAAAATAACAATAAATTATGTACATGCAGTTTGTTTAATTCTTGAATCTTTCGATACATCGATGCAATGAATACGTTTGTGCCATTGTATACATCGGAATTTTTTCAAAACCGGAAAGGTTTTGAGGCTCCAACTGTAGCAGACGACGTCGTCTTCAACCTCTAGGCCATTCTACTTCCCCTGTTTTACTGATGTCATTACAGACAGACGAATACAAATTCGAAGACCAATAAAAAGAGTCCGTTGCAACCGCGACCTTTAACCTAATTAAGGAAAACTTAACACGGACACAAAATACTATTTTAATATTTCGTCGGAGTATTCGCCTGATTACGATCAGCTGTTACAGCATGGGTCTCTGCTCTTCCTGTCGCTATAAACCGCCTCGCTTAGTACCGCGTAAACATCGCCATCTGATAAAACAAACAATAACAGCAAGAAAACATAACTCGGTTCAAGTTATTGGTCGCAGCTGCGTTATTGCGACCGATTAAACAGTTAATTAAGTGGTAATGCGGTTCTGGTATGCAGATGCGATGGCGAATACATATCTTGGTTTGATCTTACGTTGTTTTTAATTTACCCGAACGAGTTGCAGAAATGTACAGGACGAAATAAAAGTCGCGCGGTAATATTGTTGAACCTAAATAATAAAAACGTAATTTAAATATAACGGCCATTTTCGTTTTTTTTACGGAACAGATTATATCTTTGGATATACTAATACGAATAATCTTTATCACGATTACGTTACAAGTCTAGTAAGTAGGGGTTTTCTGTGCGTTCATGATAGTTTGCGAGGCGAAGTCGAGTGCGAGACTATCTTGCAAGCACGGAAAAACTTACCGGGCGAATTACGCACGATACCGTAAAAAGGGGGTGAATAGAAACAGTTTTCAACTTCTAGACTCTGTAACTTTCTTCTTTTTCAATTTAAGACATTGCAATATAGGTTGAATTTCCTGTCTTCACCCCAAGAACAAATTTCACACGCACAAAAGAAATTGTAATCCTCTTTAAAAAAATTATAAAAAATTAAAAAGTTAAAATGCTCAAACTGAAATTCTAAACAAAAAAAACTGAGTAGGCTACCTCTTAACTCAGTACAAAGAGACATTACTCAAATCATCATGGAAAGAGATAATGCCCTTTAATATCTCTGAATAACTTAAAATAGGCTTTGCGAGATTACAGAGAACGTCCTTATTAAAAATAAATTAAATTGGGTGTGCTTAAGACCTCACGTTGGAAATGATAACTTCTATGACCGATTTATATTCTTATCACTATTAATATTAGAGAAGAATAAAGGTCAACAAATTACACAAGTCAATATATTGTCCAAAAATATTATATCATATTTTGAAATTGCATAATTATAATATAATAACATAATAATTATAATATTATTAAAATATTATAATTATAATAAGTACGCGAAAAATAGTGACCATTATAATGTAAGCAGTATTTATTTAGTGACTAATGATTTTGAGTGAGGTATTAGTGTATGTACTCTACATAGAATTCTAAGAATAATTCAATATGTAAGGGATAATTATAATATTATAATAACGTATTATAATATATTATGTATCGTCTATTCTATCTCCATGCGCTTACTTGTCTATATATACTATTAGCTGACAGGATTAATGTGGATGACCTCCACTGTTGTAATATGAAGCTAAATTTTATATTTAAGTGAGTAATAATAAGTTACAGTAAACTAAAACAATGTAAAATATTACTTTGTCAAAATGTACAAAATATAAATTTTTTTCTAAAATCAATCTTCTTTACAAAACTTAAAACGCACAAATATTATAATAATAATTATTATAAGTATCCCTTACATATTGAATTTTTCTCAGAATTCTATGTAGAGTGCATACACTAATACCTCACTCAAAATCATTAGTCACTAAATAAATAATGCTTACATTATAATGGTCACTATTTTTCGCATACTTACTATAATATAATATTATTATAATATATTAATAATATTATAATAATTATAATAACATATTATTATATTCTATGTATCTCCTATTCCTTCTTACGCTCTGACTTGCGCCTACTCATTCAGGGGTCTCCCCTAGTTTCTAATAATATTAATATTCTCGGTAGACAAAGCCACCATCTTGAATTTTAACTTCCATAAGAGCAATGTTAAACGCGTAACAAGACTACTGGGCTAATAATTATCAGAAAATTATTCTGAATATGTCATTTTGAAGGTTATGACAGTCCGAATGTGGATGTCATTTAGTTTTTTTAAATTTTGTTTTCATCTAAATTTGCCCTTCGACTTTACTCAAAATCGAAGTTTCTGATTTATTTTGTTACTCAATAATGCAAATATAAAAACATGTAAAAAGCTCACCCACCACATTCGAACTTTAATTAGCTTTCAAATAAAAGTAATTACAATAAATTTCGATATTTTACGAAAACATCTGCTTTATTGTGACGCCGAATTTGGGTTCCTATTCGATACAGTGACTAGATAGATACAGTGCGGCCATATGGAAGCGTTTTACCTAAATATAATGATCTGTTCAGAAGTATAATGTAAAAAATGGTGTTGTAGGCCTACCTCTTTGTAATTATAAGAGAAATTACCTCTTTGATTTTTTTTATATAAAAAAAAGGGGTCCCCCCCCATGTGACTTAATTGTTACACTTTAATATTTATATTGAAATCTATATCTATATAATAAAAATGAATTTCTGTTCCTTTGTAAGCGCATCACTTGAGAACGGCTGGACCAATTTGGCTATTTTTTGTTATAAAATGTTCGTAATAGTCCAAACTAGGTTTTTATATAAAGAAAAATTTGAAAAGTTTCCCGAAAAAGTTTCAAATTTGGAAGAAACCAATCATCCTCTTTTGTATGAACTCAAGAACATAGCGCACAAAAACAGCTGTTCGTATAAAAAGCTTAGCAACACGTCATGTTTGTTTACACATTCATTACCATAGCAACTTTACTTAGCTTTTTTAATCAGTTTATTATTCTGCAAAAAACAGCTTTTTTAGGTTAGATTGACCAACTTAAAGCAAACAAAAACAAAAATCAACTAAAAATGCTTACTATGTTTCAGTTCAATTCAAACATTGGTTGTTACGTAATATATATAAAACAGCTGAGTTGGATCAAAAACTGAACATATTTTAGGTTAGGCCTACAATGAACCGAAACCCTTTTATTTGCAACCAATTGGGCTAATTTAGAATCAGGTTTTTAACAATTCTTCACAACTATCACTTTTTATAGATTAGGTAAAGGCGAACAAAAGGTTTACTGTATTATCTTTAAAGGTTTACAAACTATAAATCTAAATTTGTGTAGTATATTAAGTGGTATAAAAACCATTTTGAAATTCGATTACTTAATGAAATGCAATGTAATGAAATGGAATAACTACCCTTTAAATTAAATCAAGCAATACGAAACATTGCCGGGTCCACTAGTAAAAAAATAAAAATTGCGTTTCCTCTTAAAAAAACTGTATTCTATTATTTCGTGCAAAACGATATACCGAATAGAGTATAAACAGATAAGAATTTAGGTTAAACTTGGCTGCCGGCCAATAGGAAATAAGACCTCACTTGGCCACACTGTCTCTATAGAGTCCCTGTACTACTCGAGTGTTTAGCCTGCATTCTGGTGGCTATCACATCAACTTGTTGCTTGCGGAGGAATACCAGATAAATAACACTTCCGTTAATTTAAATGTGTGAGAGAAAACTATGTTTAATAAAACATACATACATTGTCACTTATGCGCATTTCAGAAAGTTCACAGTCAGGGTTACGTCTGCAACCCTCTAGTTTTCGCTTTTATAAAGCTGCCCTATATTTGCTAGCGGGAGAATGAAACGCACACATATCAATGCTAGTAATGTACTGCTCTGCCACTTGGAGAGCTGCGGTCAACTAAGAAATATTTTTCAGCCTTACCGAACCTTAATAGATTTTTGCTAATATTATTAAGCCTAAGGATATTTTTCTACTAACGTTTCTTTTACTCGCTACGCTCTCAATTGTCCCACGGTAAAAGAATTCATTTTGCTTCGAATTGCCCTGTAGACTCGTAACTTAAACACCCCATAACCGCAACACCTCCAGCTGAAAACAAATTACAAAAAGCGCGTTCAGATTGGTCACGCATTAACGGCGTCGACAGGAAATGCAAATATTTAATAGATTTTGTGAGAGCACCTGCGAAAGAACGACCACTTGTGCAATTTGGTAAATTATTTTATGTCAGCGCAGCACCTGTGTCGGGTCTGAAATACGTTTCGGAAATGGAGTATGAAGTGTGCAGATTGCATTGGTGGTGGAGAGAAAGGATATATAGAAATAATGCGATCACGGCTGAACCGCCGACGTGAGTTGAGCGAATTTCCAAAGTTAAGGGGACTTGCCACGCCTACGTTACTCCCTGTTAACTGTATGCACATTTTATCAAGAACCATAAGACTTTTTAAAACGATAATTTTGTTAAAATGTTTTTTATCACACCTTTTCCTAGTGCGCCACGTGACATTTAGGAAAAATTTTATTTCTAAATAATTTGTCTTTCTTTTTAAAAATTATTTGTAATTTATTGGTTAAAATTTTCATGAAATACATTTCATTTAGCAAAATAAGAGGATTTTTTAGAACTTCTCAAGTAGCACACTAGTAGACCATGTTATAAGAAAGCACAACAAATTTGGCAATATCTTTATTAGATGCTGAGAAAAGTTACATCAAAGTCCAGAAAACGTAAATTTCGGAAAATAGAGAAAAACTGAAAAATCCTTGATTTCATGACTATTCTTACAGTTTTTATACAATTATGACACTTATGACAGTAGATTATTGATTTATAAACAATAACAGTAAATTTATCAGCAATATATAAGCACTAGGCTGCAACTGCGATGGTTTTAGGCCTATGCTTAGCCTAAACATAGTCTATATACAGACGTGCAAAGTCTAAAATTTGTATTTCTAACAGGGTTAGTGTCCACAGAGTTGTAGGTCTATTTGTTTTTGCAGCTAAGCAACTCATTTTCATCAAACATGAAGATAAAACACTAAATTAGGTTACGTCATTTGAAAAAAACAAAACAAAACAATTATTGATATAGAAGAAAGTGGTAGCACATCAAAGTCTTAGAAGTTAGCTCAGTAATGGCCTAACTATAACCTAGTAATGTCAAAATGTTAAACTATTTTTTTCACAGGCACTAAACAGAAACACAGAGTAGCCAACATGAGAAAACTTTACTTCGTACAATTTATATGTATGCTAATACCTGAACTGCTTTCGAGCGTTCAGCCATCCAAAACCAAAATTTTTCGTGAACATCAGAGTGTACGGGTAAAAACAATAATTTGTTCAACCAACTTCTAATTGACTAAAAAAATCAAAAAATATTACGTTATTGAGCACATTCAGAAAAATAATATACAATAATAAAAAAAATGTGAAACAATTTTTTTTCCGTGGCAAGTTTCCTTAAAATATTTTTCTTGAATACCTCACAAACTGTAACTTAATAAAACAATCACAACAGATAAAAGTGTTGTCTTTTTTAGATACAAATTATGACAAACAAAATGAGGGTTGCATTTTTCCTGTAGGTTGAAGGATAACTAAGTTTTGGGCAAAAACTGAAACATTACGTTGTTTCTAGATTTTTTGACAAATATAAAAACGATTTATTAAGAAAATAATTTTTTGTACATAAAGTGGGTGTCCTTTGTCCTACAGCAGTCTCCCATTTTTAAATGAGTGGTTGGAAAAATGTATTATTTTGTATAGTTTGGACTTTACGTTATGAAACATTTGAATAAAGTTATTGATAGTTGTATATTTATCAATAAGCAGCACATTTTCATCAAACATGAAGATGAAACAGTGAATAATTAGGATACGCCATTTAAAAAAAAAAAAAAAATAATAATTATCGATATAGAAGAAAGCGGTAGCACTTCAATGTCTTAGACCTATGTTCAGTAATGGCCTGGGCTAACAACAACAAACAACAGCTGATGTCAAAATGTCAAACTATTTTCTTTCACAGACACTAAAAAGAAACACAGACTAGCCAACATGAGAAAAATTTACTTCGTACAATTTATATGTATGATAATACCTGAACTGCTTTCGAACGTTCAACCATTCAAAACAAAAATGTTTCGTGAAAATCAGAGTGTATGGGTAAAAACAATAATCTTTTCAACCAACTTCAAATTGAACTGAAAAAAAAATTAAAAAATATTACGTTATTCAGCACATGCTGATAAATAATAATCAATAATATAAATGAAAATGTGAAAAAAAAATTTCCCTTGGCAAGTCCGCTTAAGTTTATATTTTTTAGGGATTCAACACACTATTTAGGAAATTGGTCTACTAATTTCACCTTGATCTATCGACCTCGGATTATGGACTGAGCTTTGTTCGCACCGGTTACTTTTATGGTATTTTACGTTTTAGTCGGTTTTGGGGTCCCAGACGGGCTATAAGATCGTGTAAATAAAACAAAATGTGCAGAATCCTATATTTATTTTTCTAGAAAACATACCGTAAAAGTATCATTCCAGTGGGCAATAAACATTGGGTGTGCCTAAGACCATACGTTGGTGATAACTTCTATGACCGATTTATATTTGATTAGTATTAATATTAGAGGAGAATAAAGGTCAACAAATTACACAAGTCAATATATTGTCAGAAAATATTATATCATATATTGAAATTGCATAATTATTATTGTAATTATCCCTTACATATTGCATTATTCTTAGAATTCTATGTAGAGTGCAGACACTAATATCTCACTTGAAATCATTAGTCACTAAATAAATACTGCTTTCATTATAATGATTACTATTTTTCGCATACTTATTATAATTATAATGTAATAATATTATAATTATAATATTATAATAACGTATTACTATATAGTACGTATCGCCTATTCCCTCTCCACGATCTGACTTGTGTCTACGCAGAAAGTTCGTGACGTGATATTTCAGAAACATAGTCAAGCGAAAGTGCCCAACGGGCCAATGGAAGTTATTATTACGGCCAAAAAACGTGTTCCCGGTTGTGTGAACCAAATTTGGACCAAATCGGACGTAAAATGTGGCCGTTGAGTCAGAGTCATATAGGCTATACAAATATATATCTATAGTTTTAATGACACCTGAAAACGTGTTCTGGGGAGCATGATCAATGCTCATTTACTACTTCCGACTAAGGTCTCACCATAAAGGTCACTGCAATAACTCATATTTCCTATATTATGTTAATATGCTAAAAAGAGGATTGGATTGGTTTTGGTTGACTTACGACGGACAGAGATACGTGGTTTCAGAAGTGCATAACCTCTTCTGTTTCAAAACATTTATAGTATCACTGAACGTACTTTTTTAATCAATATTTAGGAGACAGGTGGGTACACTTGGGCTCCGCTCGGCTTAAGTTCTTTGGAATAGTTGATTTCAACGAACCTCCGGCTATCCATAGGAAACCCACGAACATTCAGTATTAATTTTGCAGTGAAGATGTAAACATGTTGTAAATAGATATCTGACAGTATCGGTATCGGTTATAAAGCAGCTGATGTCTCTTAATCCACCCGAATGTACAAAACCGTCCTGGGCGGCGAGCCTGAAGTATAATTACGCAACGCCGACCACCGCGCCGCGCCGTGGCTAATTTAATAACTGAATTAACAGCGCAGGCTTGTCCCGAATTTTGAATATTAAATCACGAAAATAATTAAAAAACGGTTCATCAGAGTTTTCGTAAAAGTGAGGAGATTCGTAGCGATGGGAGGAAACTTCCCCGGAGCGTGTCGTGTGTGGTCCCCAATGCAGAGTGCTGTGCTGTGATTGGTTAATTTTAAAATGCCTCTTTTTTCTCATTACAACAATTACGCGTTTTTGATGTTTTACTCCATCATCATTGGAAATATATGAATGCTTTGGAGGAATTCAAAATCATAAAGCCTTCAAATACAATACAAATTTTCATAATGAACGTCCAACCCAATGTCTCTTCGAAGGCATTGTATGGCACGGGTAACAAAATCCAAGATTACAAATAACTACCTGGAATTAAGGACTTAAACCATGGCAGAGTTTATGCTCAATAATGACTTTGAACGGTAAACAAAAAACTTAATTATAAAAACAAAAAATCTAAATTTTAAATTTTTTGAAAAGTTCCCCTTATAGTTTTGCATAGTGTTTTTTTTCGACCAATACATTAGGATATACAGAGTATTCGTAAAGTTCCTTTAACTAACTCCAAGTGGCTGAGCTCTACGCTACGAGCATTGGGTTTGAGTAGCGCTGCATTCTTCCGCTTACAAATATAGAACAGTTCATAAAGGCGGGTCACCAAAAAAAAATATTAAGTTGCAATACACATTTCATCAGTCCAAAGCCTGGATAAAGTGTGGTGGGAATCAGTATATACAGAGTGTTCATAAACTTTTTTTAACTTAATTTACTATTTTTTACTGAAAATAAGTCAACAAAACTGTGTATATACATTGTGTTGCATAACAGGACAAATTTTTCGACATATCTGAACCTTTATGATTTTGGGGGACTTGAGGGGGGTAGGGGGGTTAACAAATGTAAATATAAAGGTTCGTCATGTAATACACCATTGGAAAGCTTATTAAAAGAGAAACAGAAGGGCGCAAACTAGAGCTTAGTATTTTGCTTAGTTTCAAATTAATGGACAATCAAAGTTCTGGAAAATGATATTGTTATCATAACATCAAAGCAGGTTATTAATGTGTTGCATATCTATACTAATATTTTAAAGAGTTAAAAATTGTTTCTTTGTTTGTATGTAGGGGGTAATATCCTGGAACTACTGGACCGATTGAAAAAATAGTTTTACTGATAAAAGGCTACACTATCCCTGAGTACCATGGGTCATAATTCATTTTTATAAAAATTGTTTTATTTAAATATTTGTAAATTTAGTCAGAAAAAATTTTAGTTCAGGCCTACACTGAGGAACCAACACATGTATTTACTTTTATTACCATAGCAGCCAATTGAATAAAATATTAGATTCAGCTGTTGGCTCCAATATTTCCATTAACAGCTGATTTCAAACATTGAAGCAACTATTTGTATTTCTAACTTTTAGGTTAGGTTTTTTATTAAAGTGTAGACCTGATCCTTTCTGGTTCTATTAACCTTATTATAATGCTGTATTAAAGTTTGCTGTAAAATTAATACTTTCTGGGATCACAATGGTGGCCCACTTAAAAAAATCACCCTGTATATACATGGTGTTCTGAAAAAGGTTTCCAAGAATTCAGTGTGATTTCCCACATGAAAACAAGACGAAAAGTTCCAATAAACATAGGTTAAAAATGCTCCATTTTATGTCTAACCGCCATTTTGGGTTTTTTTACAAAACAATTCATATCTAGAGAAGGGTTTGACTGTTTGAGCTCAAACTTGGCACGTAGTTTAAACTGAAAGTGATCTATCTTAAGAAAAATAAACGATTATATACAATTATACATTTCAAAATGGCGGCTGTTTGAAAATGTCAAACCTAAATTACTCGAAAACAGTACATTTTAACAAAAAATGTCAAGACAGCTTTTTCGTAGTCCCTATCGGATAGTTTAACTGTAAAAACAATCGGACGAAGGATAATAGCTAAGAAAGATAATAACAGCATATGTACGTACAATATTGTTGTGTTTAATGTGTTGGTATAGGACGCCAAACATTTCTCTAGATATGAGTCACTTTGTAAAAAACAAAACAAAAATTGGGGCTAGACAGAAAACGTACTATTTTTGGACCTATGTTTATTGGAACTTTCATCTTGTTTTGATGTGGGAAATCACACTCTGAATTCTTGGAACCTTTTTTCTTAACACCTTTAAATATAATTTTTAATAACACAAAGTGTTTGGGGACCATGTTCGGTGCACATTTACTACTCCCGACATTAGGTCTCACCATAAAGGTCGCCGCAATGCTCGTCTTTCCTACGGGAATTCGCTAATAACACCCCGAAGTTTTGTCTTGCTCTTTAAACTCCGCCCGCCAGCAAGTAACCCACGCGCAGGTGCAACGCATGACATACGACCGCAATTAGCGAAATGCAATTGAATCCACCGGCCCACTTGCCGACTGCACTCGGCTCAGTTCGTACGCTTCGGGGATTGTCGTTAAATTTCAAGCGCAATAAAGTCGGCAGAAATAAATACGAGATTTAAAAGGCCTTGCATTCCTCGGCTGACATTTTTGGAAGTACTGCGTCTGCGCAATCGCGGCCGCGGCTTTATCGTCAGTTTAATGAGAAGTGAGCGACTGTTTGGTGTATCCGTGTGTGTCCTTGTTTAGTAAATTGCGATCCAAACAATTATAACGCAGCTGCCGTTTGGTTATGCATATCGTACTCTCTGAAAGGAGATTAAATTTACGACACACTCAAGGTTAGGACCGGCTTAGTATGTTGTCGTTTTAAAACATTTCACCTATATCATTTCTACTGTTGTGCGGAACATTAAAGTAAAACAGCTGATATTATAATCTGTACTAATATTTCAAAGAGCTACAATTTCTTTGTTTGTATGTAGGGGGGGTAATCTCTGGAACTACTGGACCGATTGAAAAAATAGTTTTACCAATAAAAAGCTACACTATCCCTGAGTAACATAAGTTTGTGAGAAAGTATGTGCCAGTTTCTGGTAAAGTTTATTAGGTTAGGTAATATCAAACAAAAATAAGGAAAAACGTTTACTATATCATAATTCGAACACCTATCACTATTCAAATTATGCCGACTTTATTCTTCTTCAGACCTATTTGAACTGTTTGAAATACTGCGTATCATATTTTGGTCATATTTTATAACTTGGAAATTTACTCTCTTCTATAAAAAAATACTTCTTCTTCTTAATCCTCATCAATTGAAAATATCATAGCGCACAATATTCTGTTGGCGTTTGCTTCGCCGGAGTTGTGAGCGAAGCGAGCTACAATTAGGCTTATATACAACCTTAGTTAAGTCCTTACCGCAGTGAAGCTCGGGTTTTTCTGTTATTTATCCATACTAATATTATAAAGAGGTAAAATTTGTTTGTGTGTAGGGGGTAATCTCTTTTATTACAGAACCGATTGAAAAAAAATAGTTTTACTAATAAAAAGCTATACTATCCCTGAGTAACAGGCTATAATTCATTTTGATAAAAACATTTTTTATTTCAATATTTGTAAATTTAGGCGGAAAAAATTCTTTGGTTAGACCTAGACTGATGAACCGACACATATTTTTCGAATTTATTTACGTTACTTACAGTAGCAACAAATTGAATAAAATAACAGTTAAAACAGCTGTTTGCTCTAATATTTCCATTAACAGCTGATTTCAAACTTTGAAGCAATTATTTGTAATGTATTTCTAACTTTTAGGTTAGGTTTTTACTAAAGCGTAGACTTGACCTGGTTCTTTTTACCTTTATTATAACTGCTGTTATAATATATGCAATAATTTGATTTGAACATTTAACATTATTTGCCATCTTAGCTTTGGGGTTATTATTAATCCTTTATTATAAAGAAAACATAACATCATTATGTGTGTAGAAGGTTCCAACGGGGTTAGCGTGCAAAGCACGCAGAGGTTTCCCCTAGTCAGGTATAAAGCACGACAGCTGATGTAATCTATCTATAATAATATTATAAAGAGGTAAAATTTATTCGTTTCTTTGTATGAATAGTTTTACTAATAATAAACGGTACCAGAAACTGGCACACACTTTCTCACAAACATATTTAAATTATCAAACAGATTGACTGTGACTTCATAATTGCAGGTGGGTAGGGGAGGTGATATTAAAGTAGAAGATTAAGGGTCTTCTATACCTTGCGTAAAAATATGCACTTCGTACTAACGCGTTTCGGACGCCGTTTTTCAACCTAAAAAGTTGTGAAACTTCTAAAATTTTTCTTAAAGGTTATGCGCTTTTGTATTTCATAATTGAAAGAAATCGACGGCAACTCATTTTAATCAACAGTTTAACTGAGTAAAAATCGATTATTTTTAACATATTTTTTGGGAGTTTTAAACAATAAATATCCATAGGCCTATTTTAAGCTAACACGTAAAAAATATAAAGCCTTCTTTATAACTTAAAGTCGTTTCCCAGATTATGAATTTATAAATAGAATCCGAAACACGTTATTACGAATGCATGTTTCAACGATTTTGCGGCTTCATAGTCCTTTTGATGATTTTGCGACCTTTTGTATTAAAATCATAGTCTACTGTACACTCGGGAGTTTTCTTCGAGGTAAAGAAGAGCATTAACTAATAAATATTATTATTATTAGCTAGAGAGAAAACAATTCGATTGATTTCGAACAAATTTGCACCAAACTCGTAAATTAGTCCTTTATAGAGATGCACGAAAAAAGGTTTTGAAAATAAAACCGATTTTTTTGTGATTTTTTGGCCAAAAAGGGGGTTGTTTTTCAAAATGTTTCAAAACCTTCTAATTGACATGATTGGTGCAAATTTGTTCAAAATCGGTCGAATAGTTTTCTCTCTAGATTTGTATACATACAGACAGCAAGAGCATTAATTATGGTTTTCCTTAATCTTTTCGTCAACTGCATGAAGCAGTTCATCAGTAAACAAAGATGGATATCCACTTCATTCTTCATCGTGTACTTGATCATGCCCTTCATTGAACTGTCAGACCCACCACTGAATCACTCATTGCACATCTGATTTCCAAAAGTAAAACCACTTTTTTGGACTCAGGAATTCCCAAAAACGATATTTCCACAAAAATCTCAACATCAATTTTTTTGCGATCACTCTATAGGCTACTATAGTATAGTGATAAAGTAAAAAGCTACATTATCCCCTGAGTAAAATAGGGTAGAATTAATTTTGATTCAAGTGTTGAAAAAACCCCTAAAATAATAAATATTAATTGCTATACTTTCCGTAAACTAGAGAGGTGAAAATTCCACGTTTTTCTTACAAGATACGTAGAAAAAGTAAACTATTTTTGCATTTTGTCGCGCGCTGCTATTGGAATAAATTACGAAAAGAAGACTTGAAGTTAGTTTAGGCCAACGTTTCCATATATTTGAATTAATATGGCTACCTATGTATATTTTCAGGGTTACGTCAGTTCGTCTTTATGAAGCTGCCCTATATTTGCTAGCGGAAGAATGAAACCCACACAAACTCTAGTAGTGTACAGCTCTGCCACTTGGAGAGCCGCGGTCAACTCTGAAATATTCAGTAATTTTTACCCGACTTATGACGTCATAAGTTCCTCTATAAGTTATGACGTCATGTATTTTACGTTCGTCAATAAATACCGGACTGATTTGATTTGATAGTTGACAGTGTCGTACAATAACTGTGACACGTATAAGCTAGTCCCCGTTGAGGCTACATCGTACTGCTTCCAGGCACGTCCTCTGTCGATTATAAATTATCAAAATACATTTTGTTGCCAAAAAACAGAATACAAGTCCCGTAATGAGCTCTTTAATTAAACCGAGTTCTAATTAGTCGATACTAATTACGTATTCATCTCGCACTTCGATAGTACGGGTTTTAAATACGATAAAGTAAGGATTCAGGCATGCGCAGTTTTATCATGCTGAAAGACTGAGACGGGTTTGCCTCAGGGGTCAGTCCGCGTTGCTTTGTTTTAACTAAGTTACAGTGACCTTAATACGGGAAACGTTTATTGGTGGGTCAGTTTGTCATTGTACAGGAAGAAAAGGAGAAACTTTCAGGACGTGTTCTACTAGTGAAAATAAAGAAACTCAACGTACATACGAACGTACGTGAGTAACATTTAATACAACAGCTGATTTCACCCATCATCTGTAATATTTAAACAAACCCAGTGTATATCACAGGTTGAGGTTATGTTTACAACTTCAATCATTATAATGAAGTTGATATTTTTAAATATGAGCTAAATAAATAATGTACGCTATAATATACATTATAATATTTCCATTGAGGTTATAAACTATATATAAATACAATCTTTTATCATCAATATATTTTTTTATACACATTTAAAGAATATATAAATATTTCTACATCTAAACAGCTGATTTCACTCATCATTCTGTAATACACAAACCCAGTGTAGATTATAGTTTGGGGTTATGTTTACAACTTCAAACGTTGTAACCTTTTATCATCAATAAATGGGGATTCGGAAATGCTTAGTTTTTCAGTTATCCACTATTTTGTTGACGAAATACTTAATATCTTTAGTTGTAGGAAATATATTGAACGCAAATTTTGGATAAATATTTGGTATGACAGCTTTTACCCACGTAAAAAAAAAACAAAGCTCTTTTCACAATATTTTCTATATGACCGCCTTTCTAAAATATCTCGAAAACAGCTAAGTTTACAAAAACATAAGTCAGCTGTTTCGAGAATATTTATATTAAACATTTTTAACGGCCGCCATTTTGAAAATATATGAAAAACCCTTTTGGTTTTTCGAACGTGGGGTAAAAGATGGCATACCAAATATGTATCAAAAATTTGAGTTGCATATATTTCCTGCATCCACAGATATTTTGTAAAAAATGATGATTAAGGGTCGGCTCTAGTAAAACAGAAAGCAACCTGCGACTCCAGCGTAGCGGCGGTAGGTTACGCGGTCATTGCTCATCCTAAATCCATTTAAAACCCGAAATTGTTCAAATAGCGTTTTTTTAAAAATACCAAACTCTTGGGGACAAAATTCTTCATCCGAATGGCTTGATAATTTTTCGCTATAATTAATAGTTACATCGTAAAAAAATATTTAAAGTCACCCTATAGCGGCGGTAGGTTACACGGACATTGCTCAGCCTAAATCCATTTAAAACCCGCAATTGTTCAAATAGCGTTTTCAAAAAAATACCAAACTCTTGGGGACGAAATTCTTCATGCAAATGGCTTGGTACTTTTTCGCTATAACTAATAGTGACAACATAAAAAAATATTAAAAATCAATTTTTTAAATTGTTAATAAATATTAAACAAAACGTTTTTCTTAATTTTGGAAAAGCCATTTGCATGCGTATTGGCCATAGCTTTAAAATGACATATCGTTCATAATTATCCGATCAAAAATAAAGGAAAAATATGGATTTTAATTTAACATTGGTCTTATGGAGTGTCAACCAACATGGCCGACAGCTAGAGCCGACCCTTAACTGGAAAACGAAGCATTTTATATGAAATTTTTTTTTATTTTCACCAGTAGTACACGTCCTGAAAGTTTCTTCCTGGATCACCCTGTATCAAGGCCGTAGCCAGGGAGGGGGTTAGGGAGTCAACCCCCCACGAAATCCCAAAATTTGGTAGTAATAATTAATACTAGGTTTAAAAAGTATTACATTTAAATTATAAAGTTTATTAAATTAAATTATAAAATTGACAACACAACAGAGGAACCAGCAATAGTATAATTCATTACTAGTACCGAAAGTGGCACTTTCCGGTGCGCGCCCAAGTTTCACGTACGAGGCGAAGCCGAGTACGGGAATAATTGGAGCAAGTGCCGGAAAATCACTTTCGGTACAAGTTATGAACGGTACTTTTCATCACGACGCAAAAATACACACAATGCTGAAGAAGAAACCTCAGTAAAATGCAAACTATTATATTTCTCAATTAAC
>JAGFPH010002527.1:178653-193656 GCA_018207615.1 Philaenus spumarius | reverse complement strand
ACTGTGACGTTTTTAGCCTTCCGCGATATTAAATCTTCTTTCTTACCGACAGTTTACAACCTTTCTGCATCTACCCTTACCGACCTTTCCAAGTAGTTACTCCTTTCTCCACTAGGTACCGACTCTGTACGGTATCAGTACTTTCTTTGTTTTTGCATGCGTGCATACCTGTGCAGAGGTCGTTGTTATGCGACAGCTAATCTGAAATCTAAACAGCTGATGTATATCTGGTCCGTTAATCTTACTTAGTCATAGAATATTCGAGAAGAACGTCGGCCATTAGTTCTGCTACAGGAAGGTCCACCTTGTAATGTCTCTGTAATATAGTTAACAATGTCGTGGCTTTTCTTTTTATTTAGTCGCAAGTTATACGCAAGGCAAATTGATATGTCTTTGTTATAAGCCTTTACTTCTGGATGCCAGGTATGGGAATGTTTTAGCCTTACTTTTGTTAGTTATGAAATGTACTCTTTGTTAAATTTTATAAAGTTAGTTCCACCCTTTGCTTTGTAAATAACTTTTCAAATTCATACAGTTATTCAAAACCTATGTATTTCTTTTTTATAGCCTAAGTTTAAACCTTAACTTTACAGCCTGAAAATTTTAAAGGTTATGCTATGTTATGCATTTACCATATCGTAGCCTATTTTAAACAAAAGACTAGCCTATACAGTTTTTCTGTACAACTTTAAATCAGTTTAAACTAAAATCTTGAACTTTAAAGTGGTCATATCCAGTTTTATATCTTGATATATTTAATTTTACCAGTCTAGAACATTTTGAGTTCACCATGTGCTTTTCTGCATGTAGAAACATTCAAGAGTAACATGACAATTTCAGTAGTAACTTTTGGAATCTTTTAAAGTAGCTATTTGTCACCTTGTGCTACCAATATTATGAAGGCTAACTTAAGAGGAAAACTATCTGTACTATGCTTGTTTATTTTGGCTAATTACATTCTAAAAAGGATTGTTATTTTGTTTGATGCAGTTTTACACTGGTCCAAGTTCTGTACTCATTTTCAACCATTATGCTATAAATCCAACTACAGCTTGTAACTTGCTGAATAAGCCAACATCCTACATCCAGCATTTATAGATACTTTTCGGCGACAGTGCTTTACCATAAACAATTATGAACTGAAATATTTTGTAACTACCAAAAAATCTGCAGTGGACATTTTTTTTTTTTTAAATGAATTTTGAATAGGCTGTATTTGTAATTGTATTTTTTGTGTAAATGAATAGTATATAGGACATGTTTTTGTATTTAATAATTTTTGGGAGGTGCAGCTATAGCATATTTCGGACCTTAGCCCTAAGGGCTGTATATATTAGAAAATTATATACCTTTTTTTATAGAGAGACGTCTCATAATTATTTTTTTTTATTATTTAATTATTTATACTTAGCTTTAGAGTTGGCCAACGACCTATATTTTTATCTTTAAACAAATCCATGGTATTTCATGTTAATTTTTTGTAATCTTGTCTAACCTTTTTGTATAATTTCTGTAATCATTATTAAAGGGGAGGGTTTTTAATTTTTATTTTTGGGGAGGGTTTTTAAAATTCAATTTAATTAAATATATATGTGTTCTTTTAATCTGAAGTTTTTCTTGTACTAAGGGCGTATAAATATTTTCTTTTTTTTATTTAAGGGCATATAAACTTTTTCTACTTAACTTTGGTTAATAAACCTGAAATTGAATCTAGTTCTATGGTTTATTGAGTTAACCTCTAGGTATCTTGTGTATTGTGAGTAATAAGCTGAAACATTCCTACGTTTGGTGATATTTAAATTTTAAGGTAAGTTTTGAACATGACCAATCTATGTGGCCCAGTATTGCTTCCGTTCCCGTAATTATTCGTTTTGTAAGATTGGTACAAAACGTAAAAAAACACACAACACAACACAACACATCACAAGTACAACACTGAAGTTACGTTCGAAAACTGATTATCGCGAGAAAATGAAACCGCGGTAGCCTTTAAGGGGTGATCTACAGACCACAGACGGGTACACAGGTACAAATATTTATTTAACTATAAACATGTGGTCCGGTGGCTATAACACAGGAATATAATTCATTGTATTTTTTTTAAAGAAATTTACAGTTTTTTTTAATTATTCTCTTTTAAAAGTCCACCACTTTTTAAATAATTATTGGAATATATTGATTAGTTTTTCAAGATCTGTTAATCTAGAGGCAAACATTATTTGGTAAAAACAAAATGGCTGATAGCCCGGTAATGGAATTGTTTCCTTACAAGTTTATAGAACATTTTCCCTTACTAGCGAATTTCCATATGAAAAATGAGCTATTGCAGTGACCCTTATGGTAAGACCTAAGGTCGGGAGTAGTAAATGAGCACTGATCATGGTCCCCAGAACACGTTTTGTGGGGTCGTTCGCACTCTAGCAGACGCATTTTAAGTCCGATTTGGTCCAAATTTGGTATCCATGTTGGTTGTCTTCGTCGCTTGGACGAGTTTGTTAGCCAAACAGTTCCAACAACCGAAAGCACATTTTTTGACCTGAAGTACGGTAACTATTTTTTTTAGATTTTCCCTACAAGAATGAATTTTTAAAAAGTTTTCTTCTAAACATATAAATGTAGGATGTTATTCTGTACATTTTGTTTTTTTACTCGACCTTATAGCTCGCTTGGTTCTCCCAAAATCGATCAAAACGTAAAATACCATAAAAGTACCCAGTTAAAAGCCATGTGGTGGATTCTACCGTGGGGTTGGCGTGCGAAGCACGCAATTCACTGTGTGTTGAAAATACTCCCACAATACGGGGTTAGGCGTGTGAAGCACGGAATGCTTTGTGTATTGAAGATACTTCCAATACGAGGGTTGGCGTGCGAAGCACGCAATATATTGTGTATTGAAAATACTCCCAATATGCAGAATGGCGTGCGAAGCAATTTTGCAGCTATTCAGTGAATAGATCTATTTCCCAAATTGTTAGTTGAAACCATAAAACTTAGGCCTATAAACCTAATTTTAGAAATTTACTCAACTCACGTCAGCGGTTCAGCTGCGTGGTGGAATTATTTCAACCCCTACGACCATCCCTGAACTATCTCAAGCATTATAGTCACCATAAACAAAAAGGAGTTCCAATTTGCAATAAACTATAGAAATAGCAGACCATATTAGTTATCTCCGGCACAGAAATAACGGGTTCAATAAAACCTGACACTTTCAAAAATAAAACAACGTCAAAGAAAATAATATTTACGATTTATTAAAATAGTCAAAATATGTACATAGTTATGCCATTTTCATTTATGGAATATAAAATCCCGTAGGTGTTCCCCACTAGCATCCACACATATTTCTAATCTTTTCTGAAATGTTGCCATTACTCGACATACCATGGACATTGGTATTACAGCAAATTTATTTCTTACGCAGTTCTTTAAATCAGCAATGGTGTGAGGTTTTGTAAAAAAAACTTTGCTCTTAAAACCCTCTAAGTGCTGAGATCATTTTAAAGTGCTAAGCGTTTTTAGGGCATCCGCAAACATATTTAAAATAAACGGTTCCAGGAACAGGCACATACTTTCTCACAAACATATTTAAATTATTAAACAGATTCACGGTGACTTGTAGGGTGGGGTAGGAGAGGTGATTTTGTATTAAAGTTGTTTTCCCATAAAAATCCATAAAATAACGGAAAAACCAACTTTTCTCAAAAACGGCTCGAATGATTTTGATTAAAATTCTACAGTTTATAGTACTTTAGGTACCTAATAAACTATAAATTTTTAATCAAAATCGTTAGAGCCGTTTTTGAAAAAAGTTGATTTTTCCGTTATTTTAAGGGTTTTATGGGAAAATTACCCTTAAAAATAAAACATTCACAAAAATGAAAAAACGCCTGGAGATACCGTGGATTAGTACCTCCATACCAAATTTCATCAAAATCGGACGACTGGTTTAGGCTCTAGTTCTGATAACATCCACACAGACACACAGACACACATACAGACACACACAGAGACATCACTCCGAAAACCACTTTTTTAGGTTCAGGGAGGCCCAAAACGGATATTTCCACCAAAAACTCAAACTCGAAAATTTTGACGAATACAATACTTTCTCCATATACTATGGTATAGGGGGAGAAAGTAAAAAATCATAATAAATACAAATTTGGATTTATATTTTACTTATTATACAGGGTGTCCCACGAAGAAACGGAGAAACTCTCAGGACTTGTTCTTCAGGTGAAAATAACAAAAAAAATCACATAAACATAGGACCGAAAACTCTTCGTTTCCCAGATATCCGCCATTTTGTTTTTTATGAAAAATAATTCATATCTAGAGAACGGCTTGACTGATTCAGTTCAAACTTGGCATGAAGCTTAACCTAACAATGCCATATCTCAAGAAATATAATCGATACTATCGAATTTTGCGTTTAAAAATGGCGGCTGTTTGAAAATGTCAAACCTAATTAACTCAAAAACCGCACATTTTAATAAAAATTTTTAGACACCTTTTTGTAGCCCTTTTGATTCCCTATTGGGTGGTGTAACTGTCAAAACAATCGGATTAAGGATAATAGTTAAGTTATGTGTAACTATAAGTACATAATTAATTTGCTAGGGGTTATTTTGTGAGTAGAACTCCTCCTAGAGTTTTTAACCGATTTTGATGTTTTTGGTGTCATTTTACAGAGCTCACTCTGAAGTTGTGCTTCCCTTAAAATGAGCTCAATGTATGTTAAGGGCTTCGCCCCAGTGGCCCTCAAAGTTGCCATGTTAATCTTATGGAAGGTCAATCTTAAGGAAGAAGAAGAAAGATTTCTTTTGATTTTATCAGGGGCACAAAAAAACAGCTGTTCGTATGAAAAGCTTAAAACAGCTGATTTTGATCAACATCTGATTTTGATCAACAACTGATTTGGATCAAAAACTGAATATAATTTTAGGTTAGGTAAATCAAGCAATAGCGAAGCATTGCCCGGTCCACTAGTGTGTAATAATTGGTTTGGTCAACCCCGCATACTATACCAACACAGTAAACACAGCAATATTGTATGTACATTTGCTGTCATTACCTTTAACTTAGCTATTATCCTTCATCCGATTGTTCTAACAGTTACATCACCCGATAGAGAATCAAAAGGGCTACACAAAAGGTATCTTGACATTTTTCGTTAAAATGTACGGTTTTTGAGTTATTTAAGTTTGAAATTTTAAAACAGCCGCCATTTTGAAACGCAAGATTCGATAGTATCGATTATTTTTCTTTGGATATAAGATTGTTGGGTTAAGCTTCATGCCAAGTTTGAACTCAATCAGTCAAACCGTTCTCTAGATATGAATTATTTTGCAAAAAAAAAAAAAATGGCGGATATCTGGGAAACGAAGAGTTTTCGGTCCTATGTTTATATGAACATCTTTTGTTACTTTCACCCGTAGAACCAGTCCTGAGAGTTTCTCCGTTTCTTCGTGGGACACCCTGTATATCAATGTGTTTAGAAAAGATGAGAGAATAAAATAGTAATAGTTTTATTTACTTACCATTATCCAGTAGAAGTAGATGATAAATCACAATGAAAAACAAAAATTGACTAACATTTTGAATTTTAGAGGCTGCTCACATTCACTGAATTTACTGAATTAAAATTTCAAGATATACAAAATATTAGGAATTTTATTATGAACAAAAATATATATACAACAATAGGCTCTTTGAATAGTAAAAAAAAAACACAAGTAAAAATATCGAAGCATGTCTCATAACGCACAACATATCTAGAGCTTCCCTAATTGCACTTAGGCTTAATTGACTCATTTTCAGAATAACCTATACTACAACACTAGCTGTACCCTACCATGCTTCGCTGTGGCACATTATGGTTGCATCGATGAAACTTGAGGAACAGAACAAAGCATAAGTTTCATAGATTGATGTTTTGGTTCATTGCAGGCCTAACCTAAAATTATGTTCAGTTTTTGATCCAAATCAGTTGTTTTATTTATAATAGGTACGCAACATTCAATGTTTGTATTGAATAAAAATATAGTAAGCATGTTTCGTTGATTTTTGTTTGTGTTTGTTTTCAGTTTGTCAATGTAACCTCAAAAAACTAATACTCTTCAAATTTGCTAAGTAATGTTACTATGGTAATTAATGTAGCCAACAAACATGACGTGTTGCTATGCTTTTTATACGAACAGCTGTTTTTGTTCAACTGATAAAAACAAAAGAAATCTTTCTTCCATAAGATTAACACTGAAACTTTGAAGTCCAGTGGGGCACAGCATTAATGTCCTAGGACTTCGGTAAATGGCCTAAAACCTTCCCAGGGTTGACCTGTGTTACGATGCAAAATTTCAAAGCAATCGGATGGACGGTTTGGTAACGCATAAAGGACAAACAGAAGACAGACAGACAGACATACATTGGATTCTATAGTGTCCCCGAACTCTCTGGACCCCTTTTGTGGATATGTTTCTGGGATCCAGACAAACATATTTCACAATATAAACATGGGTCTACGGTGCTTATTTTTTCGTCTGTCTGTCTGTATGTGTTTTTTTTACAAAATACTTAATATTTTTGGAGGTAGAAAAAATATTGAGCTCAAACTTTGTATACCTATTTCTTGCGTAAACTTTTACCACTATACGAAAAGTTAGAACATTATTTTAAATATTTTCAAAATGGCTGCCGTTTATGATTTTTAATGTCAAATATCTCAAAAACCGCTAACATTACAAAAGAATTACAAGAGACCATTTAAGAGTTCTGTTGTCTCTTTTAATGGTTGACAAACAGAGATATTGACAAAAAAAAATATTATTTCTTGGTAGTTGTCAACAATACCCAGAATTACTCTAGAGACAAAATATATTAAAGTTATTATGAGCTAAAATAATAAGTTATTTTGATAATGATCCGAGTACTTTTTGAGCTGATTCCACTAGCAAAAAATAATGAAAAAAGTTCATATATTCATATGTCAGGAAATGCTTCGTTAGAGAACAGCTGGCGAAAGATTTCACCCGTGTTTCAGATTACTCACAGAAACGAATTCCTATTGAAATATGTAGGGCGTTAATTAAGGTGTAGACTACAATTAAATTAAATTTACGAAAAATTAGCAGATAAACTTAATAAAATAGGTTTTAGTTCAATAACTGCAGTAATTGTTACGATATTTGATCCAAACCGCATTAAAATATTTAGTTTCTAGAGTAATTCTGGGTATTGTTGACAACTACCAAGAAATAAAATTTTCATTTTTTTGTCAATATCTCTGTTATTATTAGAGCTACAGACAAAATTAAAAAAACATTGTGTTTGTCATTAAAAAAGTCAATTTCTTTGTCTCTTGTAACCTTTTTGTAAAGTTAGCGGTTTTTGAAATATTTTACATAAAAAATTATAAACAGCAGACATTTTGAATATATTTAAAATAATGTTCTAATTTTTCGTACAGTGATAAAAGGTTACGCATAAAATAGGTATACAAAGTTTGAGCTCAATATCTTTTCTACTTCCAAAAATATTAAGCATTTTATAAAAAACACATACAGACAGACAGACGAAAAAATGAGTACCGTAGCACCGTTTATAGTGTGATATATGTTTGTCTGGATCCCAGGAACATATCCACAAAAGGGGTCCAGAGAGTTGGGAGACACCTTGTATATAGATAAAATAAACTAACTCCCTATAATCAACCTAAAATAAACTATTCACTAAACATATATAATCAACACTATAATATAAATCAAACACTAACAAAACTCACGTTATAAACTATAAGTTTGAACAAAAGAAACAACTGCGTAGTTTACACACAAGTTATCAAATCACAGACTACAGCTGACAATACTGTCGTCTGTTATTGTTTCCAATCTGATCCAAGACAATCTCGCACTGATTAGTTTCGATATATCGATTTTACGAATCGCCTCACTGCGAATCGATAGCACGTTACAAGGGGGTTGAATCGGCTTGAAGAGATTTTAGGGTGTTTAGGTAGCCCCACAACAAAATCACAAGCAGTTAAATCCGGAGACCAGGCAGGCTTTTCGACATCACCAAAACCTGTAATGAAATACTCAGGGAACTGTCTTCGTAAACCGTGTGCGCAGTAGCTCCAACTTACTGGTACCATAACGCGTGTATTTCTATTCCAAACTGTTGTAATTGCGGCACTATAATGTTGTGAATCATTTCAACGTACCGTTCTTTATTCACGGTAACTCTTTCACCGTTTTCATTTTCAAACTTGACACCATACAGTCACTTTTTCACTATGCAAAGGTCGTTGATGGATTTCCCTAATATTCTCTCTTGGCCTGTAACAACATTTTGCCAGTTTGCGTTACCAGATACCTCAAAATGAGCTTCATAATATATTATTAAACGTTGCAAAAAATAATGTTTTCATGATTAATGAGGTGCAATAATTTGTCGTACAAAATAAGACGTAATTCAGGATCAACAGGATTTAATTTTTGTGCAACTGCTAACTTGTAGGGATGAAATTAAGATCAAGAAGTAAAATTCGTTGTAAACTGGTATTTGAAACTCCTAATGGGGCAGATTGTTTCCCGGTTGATTGATGTGGACTTTGCAGAACAGATACAAGCACATTTTAAAATATTTTGGAGTAGAACAGATCTAGCCATACCTGTTGGTTTCACTTTTAATTGACTATTTCTGGAATCGTTTTTCCACCTTTTAATAGTATTCCTACAAGGAACAGCACCATGAGGAGGATCATGAAAATTGTTATGAAATAACCGTTGTGTATCAGTCACGATTATTTAAAAAAGCTTTGATATAAAAAGCACGATGTTGAAATGTCCACTGCTCCATGTTTATTCTGAAATGGCATCAGCTGTTTTCCAAATAGTCGTAACAATTAACAGTTCAAACAAAATAACAGCTGAAAAAAAAAAAACTGTTTATAAAGTGTCAGGTTTCTTTACCTCACTTTTAATGCAGATACACTATTTCTGAAATTATAGTACCATCTTTTAACAGTATTCCTACAAGGGACAGCACCATGACGAGGAACATGGAACTGTTACGAAATAACCGTTGCGTAGCAGTCGTTATTAAAAAAAAAACTTCCATAACAAAACCACGACGTTGAACTGGCTACTGCTTCATGTTTGAGAAACAGCTGTTTAAAAGGTGCCAGGTTTTATTGGGCCACCAACATTTCTTTAGCTCACTTTAAAACTTATAATACGTCTTACACAATCTGTATCCAGTCTTAAAGTTATGCAAACTGTATAAATCGAGTAGCGAATATAAAATAGTATGTCCACTAGTTTGAAATTGGTTCCACAACCGTTTGGTATACTTCCGCCCTCATCCCATTACAATCTACCATATCGACTCATTTAGCAACCTTACAAAAAACAATACAAAATATTAATCAATTAAAATATCTTTACAGTTAAATTATAGTTGAATATAGTTTGACAATGTACAGGATTAGTCAAAAAGAAATGGACACTTTTTAATGGACATAGAAACTCGGGTTTTATCAACAGACAAAAATTAATAGTACAATTACAAAGAGGACTTTAAAATTTTTTTAAACAATGTTATAGATTTTCTAGGTGAGCCCCACGGGTTGCACGGCAAACATCAATTCAATAGTCAAGTTCTGACCAGACTTTGTTAAGAGTATTGACGTCAACACTCTCTATAGCTCTTCTTATTCATTGCCTTAATTCCAAGAGGCTCAATGGTAGTGGGGAATTAAAAACTTGATCTTCAACATAATCCCACAGAAAGAAATCACATAGGATCAAGTCTGGACTGCTAGGTGGCCAACGCTTGAGTGATGCATTGTCGTCAGCTACTCGACCAATGAAGCGCCTGGTAATTGCTCATCGAAGTATTCTCTAATATCATGGTGTCAATGCGGTGGAGCTCCATCTTGAACCAATATGTCATTACTGTCTTCCTCTAGTTGAGGGTCACCCACCATGTCCAAGTAGGGTTTGCCTCTGATCGTACTTTCTTGAAAGAAGAAAGGCCCGTATATCTTTTGTTTTGATACAGCACAAAAGACGTTTACCTTAGGAGAATCCCTTTCATGTTCAACAATTACTCTAGGTCTTTGTGTTCCCCAAATACGCAGGTTGTGTTTGTTAACCTTTCCGCTGATATGAAACGTTGATTCGTCCCCAAAGCTTAGTCGATCAATGAATCCAACTTCTTATAAACGTGTTTTTTCTAGTTCGTGCACACAAAAAGCTTTCTCAACGCTATTATTAATCATTTCAAGATAGAGAAGGATTTTCTAGCAACAATGTTCCAACAATCAGCTGTTAAAGGAAACGTTAGTTTATTAGATTTCCTCCGATTCCAACATGACCATTATAAATTATGCAGTTTCGATGTTATTGATTTAGAAAAGTGTCTATTTCTTTTTTAATAACCCTGTATATTTAATTATATATCATCGAACTATTCTCATTTGTTTGTAGATAGCGTTTGATCATCATAAAAAAGTATCTATTACAAAATGTCTCCAGACTGCCATTAATACTCGGTTAGCAGAGAGAAGCAATTGCTGTAATTTATATTTGTAATTGATTCTACTCAGGCTCTATAAATCATTATAAAACATTAAGATAAGAATGTTTGTATTTCTACCGTGAAACAATATAAACTCTTACATTACTGATTTAATCACTTTCATAACTTTAGATACATTGTTGCAGTAAAAACAATTCAGGTTAAATTTCGCGTGAAATTTTATGACAGATTTAGTATTCTAATCGCTAAACGTCGGGCAAAGTCGGTTGTTTGGGCGCCATTTTCATTTACAGAGCGGTTCTATAAAGCGCGGAGATAATTCGTGGGGAGGGGGGGGGGGGGTCTTATATGTAAAAATAAAGATAAATCTTCCTTTAAACATATGTTCGGATAATTCTCTAATCAGTGGAATTACAAGTATAAATAATTCGACCACGCAGCTGAACCGCTGACGTGAGTTGAGCAAATTTCCAAAATTAGGTTTATGGCTATGTTTTATAGTTTCAACCAACTATTTAGGAAATAGGTCTATTCACGACGGTGCTGAATAGCTGCAAAATGGTTCGCATGCCATTCCGCATATTGAGAGTATCTTCAATACATAAAGCATTGCGTGCTTCGCACGGCAACCCCGCATATTGGGAGAACTTTAAATACACAATTCATTGCGTGCTTCGCACGCCAACGCCACATGGCTTTGAACCGGGTAATTTTATGGTATTTTACGTTTTGATCGATTTTGGGGGAACCAAGCGAGCTAAAAGGTCGCGTAAAAAAACAAAATGTGTAGAATAACATCCTACATTTATATTTGTAGAAAAAACCCCAAAACAAATTCATTCTCGCAGGAAAAATCTCAAAAAACTGTTACTTCCGGCCAAAAAACGTGCTTCCGTTTGTTGGATTTTTTTGGCTAACGAACTCGTCTGAGCGACCTAGACAACCAACATGTGTACCAAATTTGAACCAAATCGGACCTAAAATGCGGCCGCTAGAGTGCGAACATATATACAGTGTGATTGAAAAGTCCCGGAACGGCTCGAAAAGGAAGAATTTTTAGAAAAATTCAAAAGGTGTTCTGCAAATTTTGATTTAAACGGGCGAAGGTTTCTTTTCGGTGTGTGTTCCTTAAATCTAGTTTTAAACGATCTTCCTGTTTGGCCGATATATAGCTTAAATCAAAATTTGCAGAACACCTTTTCGAAACAGGCCACAATTATTCTAATATTCAAAATAATTTAAAAATATTACATTAATGTCCCAAGGGGCCTATCATGAACGTCTTAGAGGAGTTCCAAATTTACAGACAAAATATTATCGATCCATCTACATTGTTAAATGAGAAAACACAATTCCGGTCAAACACCATATTTGATAGTTTACTCAGATTACAACCCCTTCAGGAAGAAAATACGAACCCCGCATCACAAGATCTATCAGTACAGATTAAGAAATGACCGAGTGAACACCACGTTACGTAATGTTCTAACAAAATAGTGACAGAATGCGATGTTTTAAGTGTAGTTATATGTGTTATAAGAGTTGTATTATATGGTTGTTTTTTAATGTTCGTTATTTTTAATAATAACTGACGCGCATTTAAATAAATGTCTAAAAGTTTATGGTTCGAAAATGACTGATTTGAAAGGCGAAACGATCGTCACCAAGTAAATTAATTAAGAAAAGGACTGTGAGCGGAAATTATAAAAGAAAGGTAATTACTTTTAGATATATATTAATCTGTTTTCTTGAATGTATTTGCATTCATTACCATAGCAACCAATAAAATAAAATAACAAATAAAACAGTTTATTCGAATGTATAATCTTTAATAATTTCAGGTTAGGCCTATATACTGACGAACAAACACATATTTATTGAATATATTTACATGCGTTACCATAGCAACCAATTAAATAAAATAACAAATAAAACAGTTGATTCTAACGTATAATCTTTAGTGATTTTAGGTTATTCCTTGACTGATGAACAAACTGCTTGAATTTTAGTTGCATGATTCTTGGATTCCAAGTCACTTTGAATAATATCATATAGGATAATATATTAATAATAATATTAAATATTACCTTTTATTGGTCCGTCTTGTGACATTTTTGGTCGTTCGAATGTTACGACGCGTTTCGGGACCGCAATCCCATTGTCAGGTACACTTACACATTAAAACACATAACACAAGTTTAAAAAACACACGAAAACACAACAGTTACGACACTTTTAAAAACTTTTAAAAAGCTTAATTATTGTGCCGGACAATTATACAGCGTGTAAGTCGTATGTGGTCCATGGTACACTCCATGTAACTGTTGTGTTTTTGTGTGTTTTTTAAACTTGTGTTATGTGTTTTATTGTGTAAGTGTACTTGACAATGGGATTGCGGTTCCGAAACGCATCGTAACATTCAAACGACCAAAAAAGTCACAAGACTGACCAATAAAAGGTAATATTTAATATTATTATTAATATAATATCCTATACTATATAATATTATTTGTTGAATGTATTTACATTCGTTACCATAGCAATCAATAAAATAAAATAACAGATAAACCAGTTTGTTGATTCTAACGTATGATCTTTAGTAATTTTAGGTTAGGAATAGACTGATGAACAAACATATATTTCTTGAATGTACAGTATTTTAATTCGTTACCATAGCAACCAATTGAATAAAATAACAACATAATCTTTAGAATTTTAGGTTAGGGACTCAGTTCTTAAATGTATTTACATGCGTTACCATAGAAATCAATAAAATAAAAAACACATAAAACAGTTGATTCTAACTTATAATATTTAGTAATTTTAGGTTAGGCCTAGACTGATGAACAAACACATATTTCTTGAATGTATTTACATTCGTTACCATAGCAACCAATTGAGTAAAATAACAGGTAAACAGTTGATTCAGATGTCCAGCTTAATAACACAAAATAATTTTCATAATATACTTTATATTTATCAGAATATCGCTATATACACTTGTCCAGTGTGGTCTTAAGGGGGCGCTTACCCTGCGCCATATTGAATCTGATTCCCATAAGAGCAATGCTACAGAATAAGTCATTTTTTTCCGTTAATTCGTGGAATAAATTTAAAATTTTGGTTTCATTTTGAAGTACTATTATATGCGGATGTTGATTGCCGAATACATTTTCAAAACCCGTGTTATTGTTTTCATAAACGTATGATATAAATAGTAAAAAATAGTAAACTTTATTAATTTTTTACTCAGTTGCAAAAAGAAATATTGCAAAAAACTTTAGCAATCAACACCCACAATCTATTTTACTTTAAGAAAAAAAATACAGCTTTCGTTTTTTGCCAAAAACAACAGAAAAATATGCTTAATAGTGAAGGTATGTTTTGGTTATTTAACATTGAAATTGGTACCCAACTTCGCCGTTTTGAATGTAGAGAGCCGAGCCTTAAGCACACAATTTTACTTTCTCACTATACTATATAGAGTATAGAGAAAGTATAGTGATCGAAAACAAAATCGATGTTGAGATTTTTGTGGAAATATCCGTATTGGGACCCATGAGTCCAAAAAAAGTGGTTTTTACAAAATGCCTGTCTGTATACGTCTGTATGTCTGTATTTATAAAAAGCTAGAGAAAAAACTATTAGATTGATTTAAAAACAAAAAATTTCACCAAACATGTCAATTAGGCCTGCATAGATGCACAAAATAAGGTTTTGAAAAACAGCCCCCTTTTTGGACAAAACCCCCCAAAAAATCAGTTATTATTTTTAAATAAAAAAAACGGCTCTAACGATTTTGATAAAATTTGGTTCATTTGTAGCCCTTAATGCACCCTACCATATGCAAAAAACTGCATCTTTCTAAAAATTCTCGTTTAGATAATAATAATCATAACAGATTTTTGGCGGTTTTTGGCCAAAAAGGGAGATGTTTTTCTAAATTTTTCAAAACATTTTTTCGTGCACCTATAAAGGCCTAATTGACGTGTTTGGTGCAAATTTGTTCGAAATGTATCGAATAGTTTCCTCTCTAGCTAATAATAATAATATTTATTAGTTACACTCCTACCCCCCCTACAATTATGAAGTCACAGTGAATCTGTTTAGTAATTTTAAAATATGTTTGTGAGAAAGTATGTGCCAGTTCCTGGTACCGTTTATTATTTGTGTGTTTGTTTCTATTAAGTTTTTTACTAGTTAACTTTCTCGAGATATTTTTTGTTAAATTTATGAAACAGTCATTTTAAAAATTTGACAAAAAAAAGCTCGTTTGTTTTTTGTGAATTTGTAAAGGTTTCCACAAACATTGCGTGTCTCAATATGTTATATTTCCAAAGTTATATATATATATATATATATATATATATATATATATATTTGTAAGGAGTAAAGTGGCTTGTGCCAATAAGTGTTTAAACAAGTTTTTTATATTTATCTCTGCAATTAGCTTTTTCTATA
>JAGFPH010002527.1:134364-167556 GCA_018207615.1 Philaenus spumarius | reverse complement strand
AGTAGATAGAATTTGTCATTTCTGGAACCTTTCTATACAAATGCGGCTAACACCGAAAACGTCAGCCCCTTCAATTTCAAATAATACTCACCGCTGTTGTGCGGAGTGCATAACCGTTGAAAGGGTAATTGGGGTTAATTGGGGTTAATTAGGGGTTAATTAGGGGTTAATTAGAGGTTAATTGGGGTTAATTGGGGTCAATTGGGGTCAATTGGGGTTAATTGGGGTTAATTGGGATTAATTGAGGTGCGGAGTGCATAACCGAAAAATTGAAGGGGCAAAAATCAATATTTCAAAACAAATGCAGCTATCGTCGGTCTTTCTAAAATACGATTCGTTAAATTTTACCTTTCGTTCTTTCTAAAGTACGATTCGTAAAATTTACCTTTCGTTCTTTCAAAAATACGATTCGTAAAATTCGACTATACCTCGTCATCATATTTTTACATAGAATACATTTATCTCAAAAGTACGATTAGTAAAATCTAACCAAAATACCTTAGGAACTATCGTAAAATATAATTGTTACTTTTAAAAACCTGTCATACACCGTTGTTGTACAGCATGCATAACCGAAAAATTGAAGGGGCAGTCATAATGAAACGTTGATTACAGCGAATGATACAGTCAGTAGTGAAGTAAGAGTGATAGAGTTAAGACGGTTTTTTAATAATGAAGTACCCGGTTAGTTTTTTACTAATATTATTGCTAACGGAGAGTAAAATTTATACGAATAATAATACATTAGAAGCATTACAGTATCTTCAAATCTTTGGATTCTTGGAAAATAGCAATGAAACGTTGACTACGGTGAACGATACAATACTTTCCAACGCTTTGTTTATTTTTCAAGAGTATTATAATTTAACTTTAGATGGTCAGTTAAATAATGAAACGTTAAATTTAATGAACTTCAGACGTTGCGGTGTACGAGATGATGTATCCGGTTTTTCTGCTGCTACAATCAAATGGAAAAAGTCACATCTTAAATGGCATTATTCTTATGCTAATTCTAATGTATTAAAAATAACTGAACGTGCGTTTAAAATATGGGAAATTAATTCCGATCTTTCATTTTCACATAGCATATACAGCCCGGATATATTGATATCGAACAAATATGTTACACATAAATATCAGAAACTAAGTCAATACTATTGTCCGTATCCATTTGACGGAAGAGGCGGTATATTAGCGCATTCTTTTTTCCCAATTGCCGATGGATCGACTGTAGAGATACATATGGACAACGAAGAGAATTGGTGTTCAGAGAGATATGAACGAGATTGTTTATCTGGGCAATCAAATTTATTACATGTTTTAGTGCATGAAATTGGACACGCATTAGGTTTAAGACATTCAAATGATCGTAAGGCTATCATGTTTCCTTATTACAATGACAAGATAATTGATCTTGGATATGATGATATATTAGGTATACAAAGCCTATATGGACCTCCCCGTTTACCTGTTTCAACGACGACTACAACAACTTTACGACCTATAGTGACAACCCTTCCTACAATTATTACACCTGCAGAACCAAATTTATGTAATTTAAAAAATATTAACACTTTTCTAATAGTACATAACCATTTATATATTTTTCATGAGAAATGGGTTTGGTTGGTTAAGTTAGAGGAAACTGTATACCACAGTGTTTTGTATTTACCTGATTGGCTATCTTTTCTGCCACAGAATTTTACAAGAATATCTCATGTTTATCAAAGACCTACAGATGAAATAGTTATTTTTATTGATTGCCAAATATATATGATTGAATTTCCTTCTTTAAATCTTGTAAGAGATTATCCAAAAAGTTGCGCAGATTTAAACATACCAAAAACAGCTATTATTAATGGAGTGGTTAATACATACAATGGTCGTACGTTTATTTTTTATAATAAAATTTACTATGCCGAAATTATTGAATGCTCGTTTAAAGTTAAAAATCATGGATTCATATACGACAAATTTTCAGGTATACCACCTTGTATTGACTCATGTTTTAGATATAGAAATGGATTGTTATATTTCTTTCAAAATGAATCTTATTTTGAATTCGACGAGTTTTCTAATCAATTAATTAGCGCAAAAACCTTTGATCTTTCCATTTTTGGAATAAAATGTTCAAAAACGTCATTTGTTGAGATTCTAGATCGTTTTAAAAAACTTGTGACTAGATTAGACGCTATGTCCATATCATTGGAAAAAGTATAAGTGATAGCTCAACACGGAGTTTAGCAACAACGGTACAATGTCATCACCAAATCGTTTATTTAATTTGTGCTCAAGAAAAGTGTGTGCTCAACTTGAAAATGTAAATGATATTAGTAAACTTGAAATACCAGTGACTGTGCAAAATTATTTGAAAATTATTTACAAAAAAGTAACCATGAATATTAAATGTGATATTGAAAAGGATTTTCATTTTTCTTCCATTAATTTTGAAAATGTAATGCATAAAGATTTCATAAAATTAATGAATCATCCTTTAGGGCTAGATGAAATAATTCAAGTAGTAACAAGGAAATTTTTTTATGGCAATCAATCAGAGTTTTTATGTGAAGAATGTTTTAGTAAACTGGTTCTAAAAGAAAACTTTAATATATATGATGCTGGTTTTAAATTTGTACACGATTATGTATCTGGCGATGGAATATTAAGCTCAATTTTTTGGCGTGAAGATAATTGGTGCGATAAATGCATTTTTTCGCCGTTGTTTCAAATATATTCTATATCTTCAATTTGTTCTTACATCTCAATGTCTGAATTTTGCAACGAAGTTAATTGTTTAGATTATCTTCTAAAGAAACGTATGATAAGAAAAGGTGAATCAGTATCATATTTTTAGACCAATCGAACTGATAAGAAATAGTCCAATAAGATTTATTGAAAAAACAACAGACTTGATAAGAAGTGCTTATTTATTGCATAAAGACGAATATTTGAACCAGTGTTCAAAATATAGTTACACGTTATTCATCTTTTAAAATGGATTTTATCATCGATTTTCAAGGTTTTAAGAACAACAATAATAGTTTCATTGTTAAAGAGTTAGCTATAGTGTCAACAGATGAGCAAGTGTATGAATTTCAGTTGTTTCAACCGCCGTTCAACTTCAACCAACTGCATGAAGATTTACAAAAACAAGTGATTTGGCTCGAAAAACAATATCACGGACTCCGTTGGGACTCGGGTGTTAAACCGTATTGTGACTTGAAACAGATATTCAGTCAGATTAATATTAGTGGTACTGTTTATGTAAAAGGTTGTGAAAAACAAAAATTTTTGACTAATTTGTTAAATGAATACAATGTGAACATTGTTAATTTAGACGATTTAAACTGCCCCAGTTTAAACATCTTGAAAAAACAGTTTTGGAATCGGTTATTAAGACCATGTATGTTCGATCATATATCAAATAATTGTGCTTATATTAATGCACACGTAATACTCGAATGGTGGAAGGTGGAACAGATAGTTTTAGATAGAATACAATGTGTTAATTCCGCAATAAAAGAATGTTACACTAAAGGTTATGCACGAATGTCGGAAGAACTAATCAAGTATTTACCTAAAGAATTTTTATTAAATCATTTCGAAGATATTGAAAGTATTCACAACAAATTACCATTTCATTTGAAGAATGATTCTGACATTTTGAATAGTTTTAAGTGTGAAGAGCATAAGTCATTAAATCTGTTTAATATGTCTCAGTTGAAGAAAAGGGACTGTATTCATTGTGAAGAAAAGCTATTTAAATCATGAAAATAATATAAACCCGTTAGTACAAAGTAAGTCACAATGTCAGTCACATCTAGTGATAGTTGTTTCTGTTCTTTATTTCATAGTATGAATAGAAATAGCTTTTTAGAATGTATTTACAAGAAACTTAGTTTAAAATGCGTGTCTCAACATTATGTGAATTGTAGAACAACAGTTTGTGATATTGAAAATATAATGAAAGAGACATTTTCGAAATGGCCTAAATCTTATCCTAAAATCAATGATATGGTTCAATCTGGATTGTACTATACTGGCTTAAATGATAGTGCAAAGTGTATAAACTGTGGAATTGTAATTCACAATTGGCTGGAAGAAGATGTTCCGAAAATAGAGCATAAAAAGTGGTCACCAAATTGTATTTTAGCAAATATATAATAAAATAATGATGAAACTATATATTATGCTTTGACTTCTTATTTGATATCCATTTCCTTGTTAAACATGAGCATGAATGTGAGGAGAGAGATTGCTAAAGAATTGCATAAGCAAGCTCGTAGAAATTTTCCAAGTCGTTATGTAGAAATAAAAGGGTTAAATGATTTATATCAGGCTGATCTCGTGGAAATGATACCATTTTCTAAGGTAAATAAAGGTTATAAATATATTTTAGTGGTTATAGATTGTTTTAGCAAGTATGCAATAGCAGTTCCTGTAAAGTCTAAAAGTGCTTACGAAATTGAAAAAGCGTTGAAACCTATTTTAGATAAACACCCAATGCGTCATTTACAAACAGATAAAGGAACGGAATTTTATAATGCTCGTGTAAAGTCTTTGTTGGATAAATATAATATAAACCACTATTCAACTTTTTCCGATAAAAAAGCTTCCATTGTAGAAAGACTTAATAGAACTTTAAAGGGTAAGATGTGGCGAGCTTTTAGTGAACAAGGAAGTTATAAGTGGTTGGATTTACTTCAAAATATAGTTAAAAATTATAATAATACACGTCATAGAACGATTGGCATGAAACCAATTGAAGTTAACGAAAACAACGAATTTTTTATTTTAAAAAGAATAATTAAGAACAGAAAATTTAAAGTTCCAAATCGTGCAAAGTTCAATAAAGGGGATAAAGTCAGAGTAAGCAGATTTAGGAAACAGTTTGCTAAAGGTTATTTGCCTAATTGGAGTAATGAAGTGTTCACAGTTTGGAAAGTACAATCTACAGTTCCAGCAACGTATTTACTGAAAGATGAATCGGGTAATATCATAAAAGGTGGTTTCTATGAAGAGGAACTCAGTAAAACAAAGTACAGCGATGTATATCTAATAGAGAAAGTGATTCGAAAAAAAGGAAATAAATTGTTAGTGCGTTGGTTGGGTTTTGACAAATCTAACGACACATGGATAGACAAAAAAGATTTAAAATGAAAGTGACAAAACAAAAGGAAACAATATCAATTACAAATTTTGATTCGTATTTGAATGATAACATTACGAGTATGAAAAAACATGGTTTCCTTTTACCCAGTTCAAACAGATGTATTATATGTGGGCCGTCTAATTGTGGTAAAACAAATTTAATGTTTAATTTGATTTTTCATCCAAAGGCATTGTTTTTCGAAAACATTTATATTTTTTCCAAGTCAATAAATCAACCCAAATATAAGTTTCTTACTCGTATATTTTCAAAAATACCTGATGTAGGATATTTTATATTTACTGAAAATGATGATGTGTTTAATCCAAATGAAGTGAAACCTAATTCTATTATAATATTTGATGATGTGGCTTGTGAACGACAGAATAATATAAGGAATTATTTTGTTATGGGACGTCATAACGATATTGATACATTTTACCTTTGTCAAACTTACAGTCATATTCCAAAACAATTAATACGTGACAATGCAAATTTTTTAGTTTTATTCAAACAAGATGACAAAAATTTACGACATGTATATAACGATCATGTGAATACAGATATGAAATACGAGATGTTTAAAGAAATATGTTCGTTTGCATGGGCAAAAAATAAAAATAGTTTTTTTGTTATAGACAAAGACAGTTTTATTAATAAAGGAAGATATAGAATTGGTTTTGATGAATTTATATCAATATAAGTTCGTTTTCAACACACAATGCGACAATTAGTAGTTTATCTTCAATCGCGATGGATGATGCAAGTGAATTAGATAAAAGAGAGAAAATTATAATGGAAATAAAAGAATTAAGACAACGAATTAAAGAGAAACATAGTGCGTTGAGAAAAGGTGTTTTTGATATGGAAACTCATATTGAGAGAAATATCAAACCGATTATAGAACCGTTGATGAGACCGTTTTATGAGAAACAGATAAAAGATCAAGAAAAAAAGGAAAAAAGAAATTTTAACAAATTAAATGAACAAACTATGCTTGCTGCTAAATTAGAAAATGAAAAAAAGGAAAAAAGAAATTGGAAGAAATTAAATGAACAAACACTGTTGGCGACTAAGTTGGAAAAACAGAAGAAAGACGTTATAAAGATAGATAAAAAAAGAAAAGGTAGCTATGATGATTCGGAAGAAGAAGAACGTATATTTAAAAAAATAGTTCCTTCTAAAGGTGAAAAACGAAAAGATTATGTTACAGAAACAGATGATAGTTTTGTTAAAAAACGGCCTGTATTTTCTGATTTCTCTAGAACTGAAAAAAGAAAAACTAAATTTGATGAAAACGAAAGACCGATCAAAAAAGTAATTTTAGATCCAGAATTACAAATGCACTATAGTGATATTTCTGATAGTGAAATGGAAACGAGCAGTGAAGATGAACCTATGGAAAAAGATGTTGAAGAATTGTCTAAACATAATGAAGATGTTTACGAAACGCCAATGTCAACTGAGGAGTATATAAACTCACCTCAGGGTAAACGAGAAGCAGAATTAATTATAAAAAATACTTTTAAAGGAAGATTGTCAACAAAATATTTTCTCGCTTATATAAAACATCCTAAACAAATTGATAATGTATACGGAATTCGTATAGATAATAACAGGTGGATGATTGGTGATAAATAAATTGATATTGTTGAAAATGATCTTATTATAAACGGCGTAACATATGATGGTACGCGAGGAATCTACGAACTACTGTTTAAGAGAAACCCAGATGATTACAGCGATGATGATCTTTTAAAATATCGTGATATTTTATTAGCATCGAACGCGCATAGAGCCGATTATTCACCAAAAGGAAAAATAAAAAGTAATAAAAGTAAGAAATACACAACGATAATTTCAAGATTATTTCCACCACGAGCGCCTCGCAGTTTTATGGAATGGGCCGAAGATGAACCTATGAAAAAAGAAATTAAAACAATTACTAAAATGAATGAAGATGAATCACCTATGATAACTAAAGAATATTTAAGTACACCACAGGGTAAAAAAGAAGCAGAGTTAATTATAAAAAATACTTTTAAAGGAAGATTATCAACAAAATATTTTCTCGTCTACATAAAACATCCTAAAAGAATTGACAATGAATACGGAATTCGTATGGATGATAATAGGTGGATGATTGGTGATAAAGAAATTGGTATTGTTGAAAATGATCTTATTATAGACAACGTAAAGTACGCCGGCACGCGAGGAATATACGAATTGTTGTTTATGAAAATGCCAGATGACTATACTAATGATGACCTTTTAAAATATCGCGACATATTATTAGCATCGAACGCGCATAAAGTTGATTATTTACCAAAAGGAAAAATAAAAAGTAATAAAAGTACAAAATACAGAACGATAATTTCGAAATTATTTCCACCAAGAGCGCCACGCAGTTATATGGATTGGACTGGGAGTGGAATAGTACTGAAAGAGTTTGAAGAAAAGAGTAAACTGTCATATGTTTATTGGAACGATCCGAATGAATTGTGTGAAAGATTAAAGTTACTTTCAGCATCACAGAGTGCCGGAAATACGGGTAATAATAATGAAATTATATCGATACTCGAAGAGTTACAGGAAGCTGGTATAATTAAAAGAAAAGAGTGATTTGTCGTCAGTATTAAAATGAGTGTTGACAAATTCGGACGTCATTCACATGCAAAGCGTTTACAAATTATCAAAGGGCCTTCAGGTGTAGGTTTTAAACTAAAAAAAGATGGAAATTATGATATGAACAAAAAACGAATAAGTAACGTACTTGATGCTGAAGATGATAATGATGCTGTAAATTTGAATACTCTCAAAAGAAAATGTTTGTTTTTAGATAATAATAATACATATAATGTTAATGGTTGTGCTTTGTACAATTTAAAATCGCCTAAAAAAGACTTAGATGCAGCACCTAAAAAATACATTGATGATGAAATAAATGATTTAAAATCATATATAAAAGAAATAAATAATAAAATTAATATTTTAAAAAAATATACAGAAGAATTGAGTTACTTGAATTACCTTGAAAATTCTAATTACAAACCATTAATAGCGAGAGGAGAATGGCGTAAAGATTTGTATGAAAATTTAGTCACTATTAATACGCCGACAATAGACTAAAAATGAAAGTTGTGCGAGACAGATTAGACGGTAAACATCGAGGAGGTGGACTAATAAGTTCCATTTCAACTTTACCTGGAAAGTTTCTAAATCGTGCTATAGACTTATTACCAGTGGAATTACACACACCAGGATATCAATACTGTGGACCGGGCACACGGTTACAACAAAGGTTAAATAGGAACGATCTAGGTATTAATAAATTAGATCAAGCTTGTAAATATCACGATATAGCATATTCAAAATATTCAGATTCAAATCAAAGAGCGATTGCTGACAAGCAACTGGCTGATAAAGCGTGGCAGCGAGTTACATCATCGGACGCCAGTCTTGGAGAAAGAGCAGCCGCTTATGCTGTAACTAATATTATGAAAATGAAAAATAAATTAGGAGGCGGTAAAACCAGCAACAAGAAGAAAGTAAACACTAAGAATAGTAATAAGAAAAAAGGGAAAAACGGAAAAAAAGTTTGTAAAACTAACAAGGCTCTTCTGAAGGCATTTCGTCTTTTGAAGAAGAAATGTTTAAAAGGAGGTAAAGGTTATTATTTAAAACCCTACAAAGGTGGAGGATGTAAAAAAAAAAATTAAAATTAAAATTACCTAATCGTGCGTTAACAAATACCGATATAGAAAAATATGTTTTTGAATCAAAAATACCTAATTTCAGAGGAATATTCATGCGTGATAGTCTTCCTTTTAAAATTTTACAAAATGAAAACGGTATTGTAAATTTAGATAGTATTCAAGGAAAAGGGACGCATTGGGTGTGCTATCGAAAAATGAATTCAAAAATATTTTATTTCGATAGTTACGGTAATTTACGACCTCCGCCGGAACTAATCGATTATTTCAAATCGTCTTCAGACAGTGTGAATATTTATTATAATTATACAAGTAAACAGAAAATGAATTCAATTAATTGTGGTCATTTATGCTTAGCATTTCTAACAGGAAACATCTAAAATCATGATATGCTTAAACGGAAGAGGTTCTCAATTATCTTGCGATATTTTTCCGCCCATTGAGTTATCTACTCATAAATATGAAATTGGTTTAATTGATCTCATGACGTATAATACAATACCAAATATTGAACAAAATGTTAACGATACGTTTCATTATGGGGAAAATATTTAATATTCTATTCAATTACCTGAAGGATCATACGAAATAGAAAATATAATTTCTTTCTTAAAAGAAGCTATCATTGAAAAACATAAAAAAACACAAGTTGTATTAGATATAAGAGGGAATAATAATACCTTGAAAACTAAAATATTCTGTTCAAAACTTATAAGATTCGACAAACCCGATAGCATTGGTCCATTATTAGGATTTGAAAAGAAGAAATTGGAACCTAATACATGGCATACTTCTTCAAATACTGTCAACATTAACAAAGTGGACACAATACGTGTTGCTTGCAACATTGTGCGTGGCTCATATAAAAATGGTGTAGAAGGCCATATTCTTCATGAATTTTATCCATTAGTCGAGCCTGGTTGTAAAATTGTTGAAAAACCAACTACCGTAATATACTTACCTTTAAATATAACTGGACTTCTTCACAACATATCAGTACGACTCGAGGATCAGGAGGGACGACTTATAAACTTCAGAGACGAATCTGTTACATTGAGACTTCATTTAAGACGTGAATCTACTTAAGGATGGTATTAATTTTCAATAATAAAAGTAATACTTCCAATTCATTGCCAATCAGTTCTAATCAAACTTTTGTTAAGTTAACAAGGAGTAACAAGAAGTTTCTAGAATCTTTAGGTTTTATTGTAAATAAAAAATATGTTGCAAGTGGATGAAAAAATTAATTTTGATGAGACTATTATTGATTTGGAGTACCACACCCATCTTCCGTATGCACAAACAACGTATGGGATAAACGATGAAATTCGTATACCTGTTCACCAACAGAATGTGTACACACTGCCCAGTAAAAGTTACATATACATAGAGGGATCGTTTAAAGGAATAAAATCTGATGGGACAGAAGATGAAGGCATTATCCTCATCAGCAATGCAATGGCTTTTCTTTTCGATGAAATACGATATGAAATTTGTGGTACAGAGATAGATCGCATAAAAAATGTCGGAATTACTTCAACAATAAAAAATTTACTAACAAGCCGTGAAGATGAAAAAAATATATTACTAAATGCCGGTTGGAGTTTGGATACATTACCATTGAAAAATACAAAAACATTTTCATTTTGTATTCCATTAAAATTATTTCTTGGATTCGCCGAAGATTATAAACATATAATTATGAATGTTAAACAGGAACTAATACTGTTGAGAAGTTCAACGAATATAAATGCAATTGTAACGCAAACAGCTGATAATAAGGTGGAACTAGTTATTAATAAAATCTTTTGGAAAATACCTTACATTAAAGTTTCAGATGATTATAACTTATCACTCTTACGATTAACAGACAAAGATCAACCTATATCTGTACCATTTCGTCGTATGCAACTTCAAGAATATCCAGCATTACCGCAAAGTAAAAATATAACTTGGACGGTAAAAACAGCATCCAATACTGAAAAACCACGTTATGTAATAATTGCATTTCAAACAAATAGGAAAAATGTTAATGATAAAAATTCTAGCCATTTTGATTTTTGTAAAATTCAAAACGTTAAACTATACCTTAATTCACAATATTATCCCTACGACAATTTTAATGGAAATAAAGCAATTATTTACGATATGTTTGCAAAATTTCAATCATCGTATTACGAAGGTGGTAACAACAAACCTTCTGTTGATAGCAATACATTTTTTGCCAAAACTCCTTTATTTGTCATAGACTGTTCAAGGCAAAATGAAACATTAAAAACAGGAACTTTGGACGTCCGTGTGGAACTCGAAACAAGTGAAAATATTGAAGCGAACACTGCAGCTTACTGTCTTATAATTCAGGATGGGCTTATAGAATATACTCCTTTGTCTGGTATTGTGCGTAAAGTACTATAATATTATTACAATAAAAAAAATTTAAACTAATTTTATTGATTGTTGTGTTTATTATTTAAATTCCCTCTCCATAGAAAGAGTAAGGTATAAACGCAATGATACAAGAGGTGGTAAGGAATAAATCAAAAGTCATTAAAATTGTATTTATATGAACAACATTTTACATTTACATAGTCTTCGTCTTACTACTACAGTGTTTTACATTGTACAAAAAAAGTTTATTTGAGGTATAAAAATAAAACGCAATGAGCAATACAATAAAATTGTAATTAACAATAAATAAATCAGTTACAATAATTTAAAACATTTTTCAATATTGATAATGTCCATAAGCTATAGTGTTTATACCATCATCACAGATGATTCTCTTATCGTCATATGCACTTAAAGCAATCTTATTAATTGTAAATGTTTTTAAACAATGATTTTGAGATCGAAACACTTTACATTCTTTTCTAATATTTATATAAAAGTTTAAGCAATTTTTATAGTCTTGAAAATGTATATTTTGTTTTACAACAGCTTTAGTAACACCTTTTGCCTTTTTATTTTCACAAACATTGTTATCAAAATTTTTACATGTAAAGCAATAGAGTTTAGGTCGTAAGCCAATAAACTCAATTATAGGATTACTGTTACATTCATCTTTGAATTTACCTAACACCTTTTTATTATAGTCAAAATAACACTTGTGATTAACAGGATAATCAGATGTATCAACAAAATTTTTAAGATCAGGTTCTAGTATATCTTTATAAATATCATCTGTAATAATTTCTAGAAAGAAAGAATCAGTATCCATATATAAAAGGTTCATATTGTCTAATCCATATTTTTTTCTCAATACATTATAATAAAAATCATACATCAAACTCTTACTCAATTCTAATACACTGAAACCTATATAAATAGGCTTGTTAAACAAAACAGTTTCTTTCGCACTTCGAACTGCACAAAGTGACTCATCATAAATTATCGATTCCAGATAAACTGGTTTGCATATAAGTTTATTTAATCTTTTCTCATTATTCACTAATTCAATGACTTGCCTCTTTCTTATATTTTCGATTGTTTTTCCAAACATAGCGTTTACTAATAATTTATAAAACTCTTTTTCAAAAATGTTTTTTGCTAGTTTTCGTTTTTCAGTATTGAACAAAACATAAGGTTTCAACCAAGGTTCCTGATTAAATTTTAGAATTTTATGAATTTTCCTAATTATTAAACCATTTTGAACAGCTTGCTTTAAATTAATGTAATGAACAACATAATTCTTTTTTTCTTCTAAAGTAGTTAATAATTTAGTTTGTTTCTCGTTAGGCGGACATTTATTTTCACAGAGAAACGGAAGTTCATTATGTAAATTGTGTAATTTTTCAGGATATTCAATATCTACTTCCAATATATAACCTTTAGGAGAATCGTCAGGTATAGATAGTATGTCAAAATTTTTGATATTTTTTTTCCATTTAAATTTATTTTTCGGCATAGATTTACTTAAAGCCCACCCGTAGAGGTTATTACAGTCAATATACAAAAGATATGAATTAGGTAAATCACTATTGTAGCTATCACCTAGATAAGGATTATTTGCTTTAGCATAACGTTTTATACAGGATGATATACCTCCTCTTATTCCCTTTTCTATGAATATATATTTATCATAATCCGTAAATAGCTCAAGTTCAACTTTAGTAAATTTCAACATTGCATCAAAAGTAAAACTTGGTAATGTTAAATAGTGAGCGCAATCTAATTCATAAAAGTCAATACATAATTTTCTAAAATTTTCAAAAACATCGCATAGTAAAAGCACATCAATTTTCAAGTACAGATCGCTGTAATCGCCCAATGTATTACAATGAAAATGATTCCAAAAGTTATTAGCAAATTCATATTCTTCATTTGTAATATGACAATTTTGTAAACTATTATAAAAAGAATTTTTAGGCGGTAAATGTGATTCTTCCAATTTGTCCCAAGAATCTGTATACTCATATGGAAATACACCTTTTCTCGTAACAAATGGTATATCGTCATTTTTAAAATTTTGTTTGACATGATGAAATTGATCTTGAGCTAAATAACTGGAAAGAGAATTTAAATTCGTATTTAAAAATTTAAAAGTATCAACAAATCTTAAAATTAGTCCATTATTTGTATATTTTTCAAATGATATATACTTTTCTTTATTATTAGGTATAATGTTAATACGCTGTGAATCGCAACCTAGTTGTTTAATTATGAAATGCGAATCATAATTTGAACTATTGTGTATAAAAACAGGAACATATTTCTGATTTACTCTTTTCAAAATACAATTATTACATAGGACAGATCTAAATCGACCTGTTAAATGACAATGATCACGAACCGGTCTGTGAAATCCTGTGAACTCACAATAACACATTTCACAGTACATAGCATTTTTAAATTTAATTTCTTCTTCTTGAGTGAGAGGTAACATTGTTTTCTTATCTTTTGCTATTTTACCAATTGTATTCATTATTTCAATTAAGTATGTCATAAATTTTTCGGGAGCTTTTTCCCCTCTATATAAAAAAGGATCTTTCGGCAAGTTATCAATTATTTCTTTGGATAAAATATTTTTATCGGCTACTATGTATGTACAAAAACTCATCGGTTCGTGTTCGTTGTTTACAAATGTTGATTTTGTTAATCTTTCATTTACTGGTTTTAATAAGCATTCAAAGTCGGCATAAATTACAATAGGCACACACAAATTATAATGGAAATTTATAAACTTAACTGTAGGAGGTGAATCCTCTTTTTTCTCTGGCATAATAGCTCTTACTGGTTTATTAGATAAACATGTTTTAATGTGTTGTTTTAATTTTTCTTCACTCTCTTTACCTTGATAGTGCGATAGACAGCGTTTACAAATAGCTTTCTTATGAATATTTTTACTTATTTGAGAATTTACTAATCTAGAAAAACTTTTAATATAAGTATAATGACTTACACCATTTTCATCTGTAAGTAATAATAAATCAAAGTGATTATTTTTTTCATAATCACAAATTTTAAGTGGAAATAACATATTGTTATTATCCAACCCGTATACATTAATAGAAACATCATTATTTTTTTCAAATCTATTTATTTGTTTTAATGGAGTAGGAAAGTCAATTTCGTTAAAATTAAATTTATCAATCAGTTTATAATATTTTGGACCGAGTTTGTGAGCATTTTTCTCTACATACTTACTTAAAATAGCCCATTTAAAACAAAAATTATCATTATAATTTTGTACATTTATAATTGCATGCTTTACTTCAATGCATTTAGGTAGAGGAAGAAATGAACTACCTCTCAAAGGATTATATTTACTGAAACGAAGTAAAATACTATCAACCGAATATAAAGCCCAACCACTGCCTTTACTTTCCAATTCAGATTCTTCGTGACAGATTTTTGTAAACATATTATGTAAGATACGATTGATATCTGTTGCTTGAAACACAGTTTCATTTTTAGTTTTAAAAGAACGATCTTGAAACTCATTAGTCATGGGTTTTGTGTATGTACACTCAATCAATATATTAAATTTAACACTTCTATAAATATTTAAACATTTTCTGATAATGTTTTTAATTTTATCCTTATTAAAGGTTAAAAGAAGACATACATCTTTAATTTCATTTTCATTATTTTTTAAATAAAAAGTTTTTAAAATGCCTTTAAACGCATTTTCTAACTCTACAAAATCGTTAGTATTTTGTACTAATTCCAATCTTGCAATTTTTCGATTAAGGTTTTCACCTGTTACGCTAGGCAATATGGCGGACGAAGAAGGCGTAGCATTTCTTTTTCTACTCATCTCTTTTCTGAAATGTAATAAAATCTAATTTTTTAACTAAATCATTTTAACAAAATTTTGTCAATAATTATAACATTGAATATCGACTGTTTTCAACTAATATTTTAAAAATAACCTGAATTTTGTTTTACAGCCGCTTTGTGACACTGAATATCGACATTTGGAATTGTCGATATTTTTTGTCCAGCTTTATATAAAACATCCATTATAGATTTTAACGTTTCTTCATCATCGTCGTATTCTTCGTCTAGTACGAAGTATGCCTTTTTATTTACCTTAGTCCAATATTGCTTTTCCGCGACATTCCTTAAATCTCTTAAATCGGTTAATTCAATTTTGATCAAATGAGACCCAGTTTCACCTGGAGATTTCATTAATTTTCTTTTTTTGTCAGTATTTGTTTGAAAAATTTGTTTAATTGTAACATCTTTAGATTTTTTAGACAATTTAGATCTTTTTGATTGACTAAATAATTTTCCAAATTTAAATTCGGCATCAGAACTAGACGAAGAATCCGAATCCGAATCTGAACCTGATTTGTCTTCACTTATTAGACGAGTGAAAAAGTTACCTGCACCTATTGTAAAAGTTTTATCTTTAAAATTATTTTCATTGTTTTCAAACAAATATAATAAATCATCGTATTTAAGTTTTCTAGAATGTGTAACTAAGCTTTTCACTAAATCAACAAAACTATCAAAAGCATTTAATATATTTAAAATTTCATCGTTCTTTTCTTTGTGCATAGCCGATTTAGCAGATGTTTGAGTTTTTTTTAACCGAAGTAAGCTATCTACACCAAAAAAGATGATTGTCTCAATCATCCAATAAATAGTAAGTCGTCCATCGACCACGTTAATCTTTTCTTCTTTTTGATTTTCACCTGACACACCAGGCTTTTCACCTAACATGAATGAAGATGTTTTTTCTCCGGCTTTTCGTTTCATTTTTTTCTGAAATAATTTAAAAATATAAATGAAAATGGTATAACCATTTTTCTAAAATATAATAAAATTTGTAACAATTTTTTAAAAAAATATGCAATTTGTACTTTTATATTTTTAATTTAAACTCCAGTTGAACCAAAACCTCCTGTATTTCTTCCAGTATCCTCAACATACTTAATCTCTTCTAGATCTGGATAGGCTATTACTTCACATATTAATTGAGCAACTCTATCACCTTCATTTACTATAAAATCTTCATCAGAATGATTAAATAACAGTATCTGTACATTTCCTCGATAATCTCTATCTATTACCCCAGCTCCGACATCAATAAAATGTTTCAATGCTAACCCAGATCTAGGTGCTATCCTTCCATAACAATTTAACGGCACAATAATCATTAAATCAGTTTTTATTAATTGTCTACCATGTTTTGGTACAATTGAACTATACGCACTCCTCAAATCATATCCAGCAGCTTGAGCTGACATTTTTTCAGGTGTATAAGCTTTATCACTAAGTTTTAGAAAACACAATTTTGAAGTATTCATTTTTCAAGAAATTTAATACACTTTATCTCACCTTTAGCAAAACAGAAGTCCTGTTAACTGAGAAGAGTTGAAGTAAAAACTAAAAAGCACTGTTGAGAAGCAAACAAATAAAACACTGTAGTAGTAAGACGAAGACAGAAACACTACAGCAGCAGTAACACGAAGACTATGAAAATATCTGTAACTCTGAACGTTTATATGCTTTAAATCAGTATAACCTTCACAGTACAACCTTTGCAATGTACGTCAATAGCAAATTTTTTATTCATGAAAATAACCAGTCTGACCATTGATCCAGAACTTTTTATACATCACTCGTGAATTCGAAGAACAACATGTGCGTCAATATGAAATCTAATTTGCGTCAGTAAAGGTTAAAAAATAACTGACCCGTTTAGTTTTATCGGTGATCTAGAACTGTTTATTCATCACCCGTGAATTCTAAGAAGCAACGTGCGTCAATAGGATATCTTGTTTACGTTAGTAAAGGTTATTAAAAGGTTGGAAAATAACTGAAACAACATGTGCGTCAATACTTATTTCCGATAGTAAAGAGATTATCTATTATAGACTCTGTTTTTTTATTTTTAAAAGTAACAATTATATTTTACGATTTTGAATCGTACTTTTGAGGTAAATGTGTTCTACCTAAAAATATGATGACAAGGTATAGTCAAATTTTACGAATCGTATTTTTGAAAGAACAAAAGGTAAATTTTACGAATCGTTAAATTTTACCAATCGTAGTTTTGAGGTAAATGCGTTCTACCTAAAAATATGATGACGAGGTATAGTCAAATTTTACGAATTGTATTTTTGAAAGAACGAAAGGTAAATTTTACGAAACGTACTTTAGAAAGAACGAAAGGTAATTTTTACGAATCGTACCTTAGAAAGAACGAAAGGTAAATTTTACGAATCGTACTTTAGAAAGAACGAAAATTTTATGCTATACTGTATAATTTAGGGCTAAATGGGAAAAAAAATCGTCTAAATTACGGCCATAATTGCAGTCAAGTGGGATTAATTGGAGTTAATTGAGGTTAATTGGGGTGAATTGGGGTTGATTGAGGTCGATTGAAGTCGATTGGTGCGGCGTTTTGCATCGCAATTGCTTTTTAATCGGAGATAATTGGGGAGGTTAATTAGGGGTAATTGGGGTTAATTGGGGTTGATTGGGGTCAATTGGGGTCAATTGGGTTAATTGGGGTTAATTGGGGTTGATTGGGGTTAATGGGGGTTGACGTTTTCGGGGTTAGCCGCATTTGTATAGAAAGGTTCCAGAAATGACAAATTATATCTACTCATGCCGGCCTTGAATCAGAAGCTGCCTCCACGGTCAAATTCCCCACGTGGGTGTGAACCGGCTACTTTTATGATAATTTACGTTTTGATCGATTTTCTAGAACCATATACCGGCTATAAGGTCCTGCAAAATAAAAACAATGTGCAGAATAATATCCTGTAATAATTGTTTTAGATAAATCTCAAAAAAGTTTCATTCCAGTACGAAAAATCTAAAAAAAGTTACTTACTGTTGAAAAACGTGCTTCCGGTTGTTGGATGTTTTTGCTAACTAATTCGTCCGAGCTACTTGGTAAACCAACGTGTGCACCAAATCTGGACCAAATTGGAAAACATGCAGCCATTATACTTTGTCCAAATAGACGTGCGGTCTAAACCATAAAATCGACCCTCACTCCCACACGCGCAGACACACTCACACGGCCTACCTGCTGTTAATGGTTCTTCTATGAATCACCAACTAGCCCTAGTGCTACAAAATCACATTTTTCTAACTGTTAACTTCACTTAATTTTTACTCTAATTACTGAACTCCAAATATTATTCCTCGCAAAATGAGTCCAAACACGGTACAATTGTGACAATTCTAAGCGATTTTACGGTCAGTAGGTTACAAAATCAGAAATATGACTACTTAAAAATGTTTATTGACATTTTATTTGACAAATATGTTATGCTCGTGTTAGTTTAATAATGTTATTTTCTTGATTTAACAGAATTTAACATTTAAAACGAATTTGTATTTATTTTTATTTTGTTTTACTTTCGTATACGTTCACTGTTATATTGATTCTGATTTAGTTTGTTATTATTTGCATACGTTTGAAATCACTACTAGAATTACTGTAATTTTGTATGTTATTGTGATCGTGCAAATTCAAATAAAATGTCAATAACCATTTTTAAGTAGTCAAATTTATGATTTCTACTGACCATAAAACCGCTTACAGTTGTCACAAATGTACCGTGTTTGGACCCATTTTGCGAAGAAAATATTTAGAGTTCAATAATAAAAATAAAAATTAAGTAAAGTTTACATTTATTTAGAAAAATGTGGTTTTGTAGTTGGTGATTCATAGAAGAAAGATTAGCGCCAGGTAGGCAGTGTGAGTGTGTCTGCGCGTGGGGAGCGAGGGTCGATTTTATGGCTTACAGCGCACATCTGTTTGGACAAACTATAGAGTGCTAACACATTTGTACTGACATTTTTAATGACATCCCAAAACTTGTTCTATGGACCATGATAGGTACTCATTGACCATTCCCGACCTTAGGTCTCACGATAAGAGTCACTGCAATAAATCATCTTTCGTATGGAAATTCGCTAACAATAATTGCGTTATTTTACTTTTTGAACTGACTATACACATACGATAAGACTTGAAGGAAGCACACAATTTGACAATAGTGGAGTAATAAGTGCAGAGACTGTAACAGTACACGCCACAACCCTTGCCTTATGTCAGCCGACTGAACTTTACTAAGTGATATATTGCCTACATAAATCACTCCGCCTTGTACTTGTCCCTTGTACTGCAGTAGTTTAAACTATGACTGAAACCTCCCCAAGGTGACTGGGTCACATAGTTTATACATTCATATATAACTTTAATTCTATAAAGGGTCGGCCACCACTTTACTTTCACTTCATTCAGGTTAATTTACATTATTTTAAATTATAATATTGAAAAATACGAGTTGGTGAAAATTTTGTTAACTCTTTGATGACCGACGGTACTTTTAAATACCACCCAATTCAACTGTCTTTATAAAAGGTAACAGTGGCTTTATCTATAAGTTGAGGCCTGGAGGTACTTTAGAGTACTATTGCAGTTCTGTAAAACATCAGATCTATGCCTAGTTTCAACAAATGCCACCATAAAGCTTGACTTGCTTGGCTAGTGCTTGCCTTCAATTGGAAATTTATATGGTGTGATTTCCCCAATTTGTTTAAACATGTTCTAGTCTTTCATGTTCAGGTTTTGTCAGTATTTTTTATTAAATGGGTATCATATTGCTTTAAATTAATTACTTAACTTAATAAGAACTGATCTAAGTTATTATTATAAACCTCTCACAAATACAAATTATACAGATTCAAACTTAAGAGCAACCAAGCAAACTTCCTATAACCACTCCTAGATGGTGCTGATAAACTATTTTTTACTTTACACGTAATATTTATACCGATAGTAAAGGAACTGAAGTTTTGTTCATTGTCAGTTTTCTTTAATCAAGCCGTAGACTAGTGGATAACATTGCGTCTACTTGATCAAAAGATTCTGGGTTCGAATATATTCTAGAGAGAACAGATATCTAATCATACCTGTGGTTCGGGGGAAGGAGGGCGGAAGTAAAGCAAACGGTGGTTGGCTCGCTTCCAAGCTGACGGGATATGACTAGATATCTGGTCTCCGGCTGGGGCTGTTTTGCATAGGAATACAAAATACAAGGTGTTCCAAAAGTATTTCACTCCTTTCGTAACTTTAAGACAAAGAAAAGTAGAAATATGAAAATTTGGAATGTCTTTGTATGATTAGTAAATATTTATAAAGTTTCAAGACCATCCCTCCCTTTGGAGGGGTCCTTTGTGGGCAACTCAAAAGTTTTCAATGCAATCATACGGCTTCTTTTTTGACCTTAAATCACAAACATTTTGATACCAGCAAAGTAAAGTACGACAACCCAATCCAAAATGGCGTCTGAAAAACTATTTTTTAATACTGAACCCCTCGTGCAATTTTATATAGTTTAAAATAGAAAGTGGTCTTGTCATTAAAGAAGTAGAAAACGGACTTTGTAATGTCTTTCGATTAATAGTTCCCACTTTCACAAGCCTTTTTCACCAACCCTTTCTCCCTCGTAAGAGAACGTAACTTGTTTTGTTTAGTCGGAAAATTCATTATGTTGATAACATAACCGCCATTTTGGATAGGGTTTTTGTACCTTACATTGTTTTGTATCTAAATGTTTGTGATTTGAGGGGGAAAAAGTACTGTGTGGTCGTGGGACCTCCGTCAGAAACGATTCTTCAAGCCTTTTCTTCAATTCTTTTACCAGCTTTAATTGCAACATACACACGTAATTTTAATCTTTCAAATCCGTTCATTATTACATTGTTTTTTATTCAAATATTTACTGTTTTCGTACGTTTAATGTTATTGTAATAAAGGTGTAGAATTAATTATAACAAAGCTAAGATGGTAAACACAGTTAAATGTCCATTCATTGTAAATACATTCAATAAATATAAAATGTTGGTTTATCAGTCTAGGCATAACCTAAAATTATTGTCTGTATGTTTAATTTTTTATCTGTCTTAACAGCAACATACATACAATAATTTTATGTTAGGCCTAGACTTAAAATTACTTTGCAAATATAGGGGCTATTCCATTTCATGTGACACTACCCGCGTGTAAATTGGTCCAGAGTAAGCCTCACACGTTCTTCCGGAAGATTTTTAATTTTGTGTTTTAAATATAGGATATGTTTTCACCACCTCGTACATTGTGTGTACAAAATTGGTAATTGGACAGGCGACAATAAACTATGTTTAAACACCTTTTCTGTTTGTTGACATTTTTCCTTTTTTTGTCCGCACGACAAATAGTTATTTGGTTAAACTACCAGTCTTTGCAAAGCAAGTGACCTGAATACCGTTGTGTATTTTATTGCCTCGCTTTCTCATTTCTGTATTTGGTCAGAATAAAAGTTTCTCTGAAACAAAAGTTAAATTCCTAGTTATAAAACGATAAACCGAATTGTAAATCCAGAAATGTTTTATTTTTATTAATAACTAGTGGACCCGTAATGCTTCGCTATTGCTTGATTCAATTTTAAGGGTAGTTATCCCATTTCATCCCTTTGACTTAATTAATCAAATTGCAAATAGTTCTGTAATTTAAAAATAATAATATTACATAACTTTAGGTTTATAGCTTCTATGAAGTTGGTTTAATTTGTATTTATTTTATAGGGGTAGCACCCCATTTCAACCCTTTAGATCGGGGTAAGAACTATCCTATATTTTAAATTGGAATAAATTACAAATTTGGCAAATATTTCATTAATATCGGTTGAGTAGTTTCGGAGTTCATCGCTGACAAACACCGTTACAATGGTTTTGTATGTACAGATATAGAATAGTATAAGATACTGTTTAATATTTAAATATACAATTAGTTATATAGCTAAATAAGGATAAAAATATTATATTTAGTTTCACTCAGATTGTCTTTTTAGTTTTCAATATAATTATGTTTAAACTAACGTAATTTTCATTGGTATGTTGAATGTCAAATGTATGATGAATCATTTTGTAACATCCATGTTTATTCAGAATGTAAAAAAGTGGTTGAAATAGAGTGTGTAATTTTAAATGTATAGGCCTAATTAGTATATTATATGTTTGGTATTTAAATATAAAATTATATATGAAAATAAAGACAAATGTGATATTTTAATGGCTTTTAATTAGTTTCATTCAGATTGTTTGTTTAGTTTTAAAAATAATTGTTGTACTCATAATATTATTGTTTAATCTTATGCCTATGTTTATGGTTATGCATGGTGTTAAATAAATTGTTTATTTATTTTTTTTAAGCGAATGTATGATTTGAAAATTATTGCAATTCATAGATAAGATATATTTTATACAAACAATATTTTAAACAGCATTATCTCTAAGTACATAGATATGTAACAACCGATGTTTGAATTGAATTATAATACAGTAAGCATTTTTCGTTAATTTTTGTTTGTTTTTGTTGTTAGTTTTTCAATCTAACCTAAAAAAGATGTTGATTTTGAATATTAATAAACTGATTATAAATTTGCTAAGTAAAGTTGCTATGGTAATGAATGTAAACAAATATGACGTGTTGCTAAGCTTTTTATACGAACAGCATTTTTTGTGTGCTAGGGCCTTGAGGCCATACAAAAGAGGCTGTTTAAATTTTTCAAAATTTGAAACTTTTTCAGGAAACTTTTCAAATTTTTTATTACCATAAAAACCTAGTTCGGACTATTACGAACATTTTAAAACAAAAAATAGCCAAATTGGTCCAGCCGTTCTCAAGTGATGCTCTTACAAAGGAACAGCAATTCATTTTTATTATATATACTATGTAGGTCATTCTTTCCAGCTTTAATAATCCATTCAATTTGATTTTGATTTTTCTTAATAAATACCGGGTGGTCAAAAAGTCCTACCCCCTTAACTTTTTAACAAGTAGAAATAAATACATGAGCTTCGGGGTATCTTTATATGACAAAGGGTGATGAATTTTGGTGTAATCAACCATTTCACCCCGTACCCCAAAATGGGTTGTTGAGAGGGTAATTCAAAAATCTTAAATGCAAACCCCCATCAAGTGATACCTTGATTTAAAAGGCTCGGTAAATGAAGAAGAATAACACAAACCTTAACTCTAACGAAAATGGCGGCCAGTCAAAGTTGAAAAAATCTTATTACCACAGATTTTAATTAGATACGTTCAATACCTTTCATTGGTAATAAAGCTAAAGACTTACCTTAATTATAAATTTCGATTAAAAGCTCAAAATTATATCCATTTACTTATTTACAAAAAACCTTGACTCAAAGGAACGCCTTACATTACTTAACATCTTTATATACATCATTGAATAAACGCACTGTTTCGAGTAAATTCCTAATTGCTTCTCTGTATCTAGAAACTGCAAGTTAATTCGTTCGTTTTAACCTTATGCCAAATTGTGTAAATATTTGTTCAGTACTAGATTTTGAATGGCCCTCTGATTTTATTAAATATCACGCAAAGAACTATTATTCCTTTTCACTGGAACATAGTCTTTGTAACGTAAATTGTGTTAACATAGTATTTAAAATTTGACAGGCCGCCATTTTCGATATTGTTAAGATTGAGACCTCTAATTTGTGCCGCTCTTCTTCATTTATCAAGCCCTTTAAAATTAGGTGTCACTTGATGGAGGTTTTTTTTTTAAGATTTTTGAATTACCCTCTCAACCTTTTGAGGGAAGGGGCGAAATGGTCAGTTACAACAAAATTCATCTCCCTTTATCATATAAAGATGGGTGGAATCTCATTTATTTATTTGTACTTGTTACAAATTTAAGAGGGAGGGGTGGGACTTTATGGACATCCGGTGTAGTTTATACACTCCAGCCTTAATAATATAACACAATTTTATATTAGAATGAAAAGGAGTGATGGAGAGTTACAAACGTATTTGAACTGGATTAGAAAAAGGAGTTTTTAAGAATATTTAAATTTACTTTTACAATCTATATATATAAAATCCAAATACAGTACCACCCACTTACTCGCTCATCACAAAATCTCAAAAACCACCGAACAGATTGGAATGCAATTCGGTATGTAGCTTCCTCTAGGGCCCTGGGTGCTCGCTAAGAAATAAGGTTTTCAAAAAATTCAAAATTTTTTTGGGTATGTGGGGGGGGGGGGTCAAAGTTATTAAAAAAACCACTGATCCGATTTTAATGACATTTAATATGTAGCTTCCTCTAGGGCCCTAAGTGCATGCTAAGAAAGGTTTTTTTAAAAAATTAGAAATTTTAGGGGTGTTTGGGATGGATCAAAGTTACTAAAAAATCCCCATAAGAAATACAGAGGCCTAGTACATAATATATTTTATTGATATATGTTTTTGGTAAATATACATTTAACTTTGATTTGTAAATTTCACTACACGTACAAAGCCGGATCAGGCCAGCTAGTAATCTATATATATAAAATCCAAATACCTCTCACTGATTCACTCATCACGAAATCTCAAAAACCACCGAACGGTTTGCAATGAAATTTGGTATGTAGCTTAATCTAGGGCCCTAGGTGTTCCCTAAGAAAGGTTTTTGAAAATTCGAAATTTTAGTGGAGTTTGGGGGGGGGGGTTAAAGTTACTAAAAAAACCACCAATTGGATTGGAATGAAATTTGGTATGTAGCTTCCTCTAGAGGGGCCTAGGTGATCACTAAGAAAGGTTTCTAAAAATTCGAAATTTTTGGGGGTTTTGGGAGGTCAAAGATACTAAAAATCCCAAAAAGAAATACATAGTACATGATATATTTATAGGTATATTTTTTTGGTTTATATACATTTAACTTTGATTTGTCTATCCGTGCAAAGCCGGATCGGGCCAGCTAGTAATATATATATATATAAAAGTCAAACACCACTCACTGACTTACTCAATCACTCACAATTTGGTATGTAGCTTCCTCTAGAACCCTAGGTGCTCGTTAATAAAGGTTTTTTAAAAAAATCTAAATTTTACGTTGGTTTGGGGGGAGGGGTCCAAGTTACTAAAAATCCCCATAAGAAATACATATTAATAATATATGTATTGATATATTTTTTTGGTTAATTTACATTTAACTTTGATTTGTCTATCCGTGCAAAGCCAGATCAGGCCAAATAGTGCATTTGTAAAACACCACTGGCCTTGGATAGTTCAACTAACTGAAAACTACATGTGTAATAAAGTAACAACTTTATGGTTACGTTTGCCATTTTAAATTTACCTAAAAATATAATTTTACGAATTAATTAAGTAAAACAGACGCAGGTTTTGGAAATTGTTCAGAATAACTTCACCACGTAAAGTGGGAATTTTTATTCCGCAAGTACGAGCACACAAAAACTGCGTCTAGAAACACAAACCATTCCCGCGTCAGACACATATTACAGAAATTATTCTTAAAAATAATTGCCGTTAAAATTTTAAAACTAACAATATAAACTCTCTAACACGGATAAGGTTAGCCAATAAAACATTCCATGATATAAATACCAATACAATAATAAGTTTTCTTACAATAAACCAATTATGGTAAAATATAAGATGTTATAAATGTCTCAAATATTATTAAATTTAAAAATCAGTCATGAATTACAAGACTTGTTCCCGCTCTGTATAAAACAAACACGAGGTAAGGTTAACTGGAAATGTCACGTGATAAAACTTTTGACAGCTGTCAAAGGTAAATTGCTAAAGTTTCTCCAAATACATATCTATACTTTCTCCACAGGTTTAAATCTATTCTATATTCAATATGCAGAGTTTATATCGAGCTTGACTAGTGAGAAATATTATTTCTAAAAGTAACAATAAACATGAACACAATTCTCACAAAAAATACGTTTATTCGTCAAGCGCGTTTCAACGACAAAGTCGTCATCTATAGTGACAAAAGAGCTGCAACTAAATTATAACTTTTTTTATAACTTAAAATATAACTTAACTTAACTTATAACTTAGTTATAATTTATTTGTAGCTCATTTGTCACTGAAGATGACGACTTTGTCGTTGAAACGCGTTTGACGAATAAACGTATTTTTTGTGAGAATTGTGTTAATTTTTATTTTTACTTTTAGAAATTTGCAGAGTGTTCGTGATAATACTTGGTACTAGTACCTCGTAGTGTTAAATTGGGGTACTACTATTCTCCTATGGTAATAAATATTTGATGGTTTATTAAAAAATTAATACTTGGGCACATGAAGCTATATTTCTTGATCATGAAAGAAAGCATGTATCACTAAGTTTAACACCATTTTTACAATCTACATGCAATTTCAAACAAGAATGACTACAAATAATAATCGAGGTATAATAATTACAATTACTAAAAGCTAGCGGTGAATTATAAAATTTTCGTCATTGTGCAAAAATAAAGAAGAAAGAAAAGTTTAAAAAATGTCTCTTATGGTATAGTTTAGAAGATGACAAATACAATTATAAATTTCCCTGGTAGATAAGATTTCAAATAATGTTATACAGTAGTGCAGATATCGTCGTGAATCCTGGCACTTAACCTCTTCCTGTCTCGATGATGTAGTGCCATCTCGTCCAAGTGCTATCTCGTCCAACATCCAATTTCGTTGAAAAGAGTGCCATCTCGTCCAGCTCAGTTTTACCGTTGAATAAACACACTAATTAGTGCCATCTGTCCACTTGAAAACTTGACAAGGGTTGAGGAACGCAACGCAGGTAGCCTTTGGTTGTGCGCCCTCGCCTAGCACCCTCACCCTTCTCCCACCCCTTTGTTTACATGTGGACACTGCCAAGTTAAACCTCGTTGATCGGGAGGTTTAAACATCTGTAGGAATAATGGAGTTTTCGACCACCATAAGAGGCCAACCTAGTCTTTTATATAACGGTATCCGGTATACGAAGAAAAGTGAAAAGAAGTGCGGAGAAATTGTGTGGTGGTGTGTAAATCGTACGAGTGTAAATCACATTATATAATTAAAATTTAAAAAACCTAAAAGGTTCGAACCTATAGTATGTAGTCACAGTACGTTTGCTTTTTACTTAATCTGGCCGATAACAGTATGATTATATTTCGTTATTATCACTTTATATAATTAAAATTAAAAAAAACCTAAAAGGTTCTAACCTATAGTATTTAGTCACAGTATGTTTACTTTTTACTTAACCTGGCCGATAACAGTATGTTTGTACTTTAAAAACGTATGTACAATTTTGTATTTGAGTTGGCTAAACTGTTCGTTTCTACGAAGTGTATAAATACTATATTTATAAAGAAAAAAAAGTTAAGGTTTGTGTATTTATAGTAGTTTCGATTGACACGCTAAAGTAAAATACCTTGCTGTTTTATGCAAGGTATAGAAGACCCTTAATAAAAAGAATTAGACGTTAAAATAGTTTTTGTAGACCTGTCAAGTAAACAATAGCATAGGTTTTTGGACGAGATGGCACTAGTTGGCAGGTAGAGAAGTAACCCCGCCCTACGTTCGAGGAATTTGGACGAGATGGCACTTGGACGAGATAGCACTTGGACGAGATGGCACGACACCGTCTCGATGGGCCGAGGGTGTGGTTAAAGGGCGTAAGTAGAGAAAAAAAAACTTTATCCCACACCGCTTCCCAATGTGACTCGTCCTACAAACGAACTAGTGGATGTTTACGTCACCCTTAACACGTTCACTGCTAGGCAAATTTGGTATTTAATAGGCTGGGAGCTGATGTTTTACTTTTTATATTTATAGCCTAAATCAGTAGAAATTATTTAACTTTTAATTTTTGATCCTTTCTAAGTAATAACCACTAATATTTTAAAGCGGACGCACATGTTCGTCCAAAGCACATAGGCTTAAAATTTGCGGGCGAAGCATGCAATGCGTTGTGTATTGAAAGTCCTTCCAATATGGGGTTGGCGTGCGAAGCACGCAATACATTCTGTATTGAAAATTCTCCCCAATACGACGGGGGTTGGCGTGCGAAGCACGCAATTCATTGTGTATTGAAAATACCCCCAATACAGGGGTAGGCGTGCGAAATATGCAATTCATTGTGTTTGAAAATACTTCCAATACGGGGGTTGGCGTGCGATGCACGGAATGCCTTGTGCATTGAAAATACCCCCATACGGGGGTTGGCGTGCGAAGCACGCAATGCATTGTGTATTAAAGGTACTTCCAATATGCGGAGAGGAGTGCGAAGCATTTTGCAGTTATTTAGCACCGTCGTGAATAGACTTATTTCCCAAATTGTTGGTTGAAACCCTAAAACATAGGCGTATAAACTTAATTTTGGAAATTTGCTCAACTCACGTCAGCGGTTCAGCTGCGTGGTCAAATTATTAGATTGTTTTTTTATACAAATATTTATTGTTTCCATACGTTTAATGTTATTATAAAAAAGGTGTAGCATTAATTATAACATCAAAGCTAAGATTGAAACGTAGTTAAATGTACATTCGTTGTAAATACATTCAATAAACATAAAATACTAGCTGCCCGATCCGGCTATGCACGGATAGACGAATCAAAGTTAAATGTATATTAACAAAACAATATACCAATAAATATATTACACTATGTATTTCTTATGGGGATTTTTAGTAAATTTGACACCCCCAAACCCCCCCTAAAATTTCGAATTTTTTAAAACCCTTTCTTAGTGAGCACCTATGGCCCTAGAGGAAGTTACATACCAAATTTCATTCCAATCCGTTTTGTAGTTTTTGAGATTTAGTGATGAGTGAGTCTGTGAATGGTATTTGCATTATATATATAAAGATTGGTTCATCAGTCTAGGCCTAACCTAAAATTATTGCATGTATGTTGTCGTTAAGGCAAATAAAATAAATTAAATATTCACACATTAATTTTACGTTAGGCCTAGACTGATGAACCGACATTTTATTTTTATTGAATTAATTGCAGCCCTTGGCGATAATATCTGAACTACGCCGGATGGAACCGATCGTTTCTTAATTCAAATTGATGAAAAAAATCACATGTTTCTTGAATGCATTTACATTCTTTGCGATAGCAACCAATTTGATAACGCTTTTTCGTTACGCGTATTTTCTATTTGTCATTACCATAGCAACCAATTAATAACACTTTTTTCGTTACGCATTACATTTTCTATTTGTTAACTCCTACCGCAACCCGCGTTAAGGAACTTCGTTTAAAAAACAACAATATTGTCTGCATCACTAAACACAGTATATTTCCCATTATTATATTTTGAAAAACTACTAACGGATATTCCTGGATCATTTGGCGTTAAATATTCTTGCTAAAGTTAGTAACACTCCTATACATCGTCCTTCACCTACTTTAACTGACTAAATGAGAAGACCTGGGATCATAAATTATTTACTTTTCTCGGTGAGTTGAAGTCGCCAGTGTAAGCTGTTGTGACGTCACCAAATGAAGTTTAATTGTAAGATTAATAGAACGAGCCAAGCTGTAAACAGCTCCACTTTGTGTAGTCTAATTAATTGTTTTATACAACAATGTTGCCAACGTTATAAATGAAGTGACACAACTTTATGAATAGAAAAGAAACTTTGTTGTCGAAAAGAACCGTCCTTTGTTCCCATTTTGATAAAGTGATTTAAGTTAACTGTAATCGCTGAAAATGTTTTGCAAGGGAAATAGCTTTTGTTTTTCATCATGATCCCTAAATGTCGGTCACCAGAACGCACTTATGTCTAGTGAATTTGTTTATGTGCAGTGTGCCAGAGCCAGTGACTGTAGGAGTAGGGTGTGCATTCTGAACCGATGCTGTGGATCCAAAAGTGAGTTATTGTAACAATGTTTCTACTGGTAACTTAAAGGAATATAAATTATAATGTATACTTCAGACGTTGGTTTGAGCAAAGCAATAATAACTGAGTGAGTGGTATTTCGCTTTTATATATATAGATATATGTAGAAAATACAATATACAAAAATGACAGCTCTACTATAATATTTAAATAAATAGGCCAGCAACTTTACTAAGCATAGCCTAGTACTTGAAATGCGTATAATTAGCCTATCAACAAATCTTAGTAAAAATCTTATTAAAAGATATGATGGACTGCGGGAGTCCAGTACAAAATATAACTTAATTGAGATAATAATTAATCAAGGTAGTCAACATAAATATAAAACCCCGCCACCAAAAAATTAACAAATGGTTAGTGAAATGTTGAGGTTTATATTTCGGTAGTAAATAAGTTTAGTATGAGATTCAACCCTGTTGTGTTGCGCCTAGAATTATAAAATTGATGGCCTATGTGCTTAAATATTGTCATAGTTTTAATTGTTTTACATTATATAAATATAATTTATTTATTTAAACGAATTGGATGAATATTTTTATTAAAAAAACAATTATTAATAAAAACATATTCATTGATAATTATGCGTTCATAAAGTTGATGGCCTATTAAGTCAAAAATTATCGTAGATTTTAATTTTGTATGTATTATATTTATACATATATTGTTCATATATATTTTAAATTTCATACAAACAGGATGTTTATTTTTAGAGAAAATTGATTTTTATTCCACAAGTTCATCTTGACTGCTTATACGCTAGTCTTAGGCGGGTTACACACATATGCATCTCGCACGGTGCGACTAGCATTTTTCTTGCTACTAGCATGCAGCTCGAAGACCAACCTGTGTTAATCACGTGGAGCTTACACACATATGCGACTGGCATGGTGCTACTGGCATAGTGCAGCTCGTGTGCTAGTCGCATGAGCATGCAGCGCCACTAGGAACCGATCGGTCGGTGTTTTGGCGCTGCATGCAGCTTGCATCTTGAGTTGACGCATGCGCAGAACACATTTCCAAGTCACATGGCCATCCGCAGACAGCCCTGACGCTCTCGTTCCCACGGTGTACTGCGTTGACAAGTGCGGAAAGTCACTTTTTGAATAGATTGAGTTTTATATTAGTAATTTGTAATTAAATAGTGTATACCCTAGTTTAAATTGTGTGAATAGTTAGTTGGAATAATTAGAAATGCCTTATCCGGAGGACGAAAAACAAATATTTATTCTTCTTCGACGTCGCCTTCTTCTAATGACGGTAAGTAACAACAGCATTTCATCATCCGACGACGATGACGACATTTTCCAATGAACTGAGCTCCAAAAAGTCCCCACCTCTCTCACCTTGCCACTAGCATGTGCCACGACCATGCAGCGTGCATGCATCTCGCACAGTGCTACTGGCATCAAAAATGCTAGTCGCACCGTGCGAGATGCATATGTGTGTAACCCGCCTTAATGAAATGAAATCGTGTGACGCGTGGCGCGAGAAACAGTGTCACTGCCACTGTGCCACGCGACTGTCGTGCCACGCGAGTCGCGCTGCTTAGCGTAGCGATGTCAATAGGCGCTAACCCATTAATTTACGAATGTTACAAAAAGTCGCGCTGTTCACCGTCGCGTGACGCGCGTCAAACGCATCTCAATATGCGCCTAGTCTAAGAGTCACCGCAATAGCTTAGCTTTCCTACGGACATCTATATAACAAAAATGAATTGCTGTTCCTTTGTAAGCGCATCACTTGAGCAATTTGGATATTTTTGGTTTTAAAATGTTCGTAATAGTCCGAACTACGTTTTTATATAAAGTAAAATTTGAAAAGTTTACCGAAAAAGTTCAAAATTTGGAAAAAACTAAACCGCCTCTTTTGTGTGGACTCAAGAAAATAACGCACAAAAACAGCTGTTCGTATAAAAAGCTTAGCAACACGTCATGTTTGTTTACATTCCATAGCAACTTTACTCAGCATTTATAATCAGTTTATTATTCTTCAAAACAAACAGCTTTTTTTGGTTAGCTTGACCAACATAATGAAAACAAAAACAAAAATCAACTAAAAATGCTTACTATGTTTTAATTCAATTCAAACATTGGTTGTTACATCTATATATATAAAAGCGAAATACCACTCACTCACTCACTCACTGACTCACTTATCACGATTTCTCAAAAACTACAGAAAGGATTGAAATGAAATTTGGTATGTAGATTCCTCTAAGGCCATAGGTGCTCACTAAGAAAGGGTTTAAAAATTTCCAAATTTTTGGAGGGGTTTGGGGGGATCAAAGTTACTAAAATCATAATTTCAGGTCTTTTATTATTATGACTATAGTGCTATTATTATTTAAAATATATATATATAAAAGCCAAATACCACTCACTGACTGAACACTTAAAAAGAATACAATTACGTTAAAAATACTGAAAATACCAACCACCACGGGCAACTCCGTGCGGGTCAGCTAGTAACATATATAAAACAGCTGAGTTGGATCAAAAACTGAACATAATTTTAGGTTAGGCCTACAATGAACCAAAACACGTTTATTTGCAACCAATTGGGCTAATTTAGAATCATGTTTTTTTACAATTCTTCACAACTATCAGTTTTTTTTAGATTAGGTAAAAGCAAACAAAAGGTTTACTGTAATATCCTAGGGTATAAAGGTTTACAAACTATAAATCTAAATTTGCGTAGTATATTCTTAAGTGGCATAAAAACCATTTTTCAATTCGATTACTTAAGTCAATGTAATGAAATGTAATAACTACCCTTTAAATTAAATCAAGCAATAGCGAAGCTTTGCTGGGTCCACTATTTCTCTAATAATACAGGTTCTATTTAGTTATTCGGTAATACAAACATAATGACTAATTTTCTAGAATGTAGATACTAAAGTCAAGGATTAATAATAGTGTTATGTCTCAAGTTGACTTGATAATAGAAACCTAGCTTACATTATAATAATAATATCCCTTGGACAATTAACTTATTAATGTCGTCCCGTCTTTATTAGAGTCAGTGCCAATCTGACCTAGATGTTGTTGTAATACAAAACTACCCGTTGATGTCTGTATTCTATTCTATATAGATAACCTTTATTGATGACTTATTGAAGTTATACATCTGTTGGGGCGTTATCAAAAATAATGAGAGAGA